>ML093043.1:102577-115042 GCA_003697995.1 Taxidea taxus jeffersonii | reverse complement strand
CTTCAATAGAGAGCACACACATACATATATATAAACAAACACATCTATATATTAATACATGTATGTCTGTTTATTCCTATGTACTTGAGAGTCTTGGTCAATTTTGTAAATGAAACCACTTTTAAAATTAGTTTTAATTGCATTCAATGAGACAGAGTGTTGATGTCTTCCCTCTCTGGCCTCATGTACTAAGCTCTGAATTAATCTTACTGAGTTCACAGTACATTATCACTTATGTACACCAGGCACCTTTCTATGTCATTTACTTATTGATTTTTTCCATATTTTCTGTTGTAATTCTTTTTTTTTTTTTTTTGACAGAGAGAGTAGGCAGAGAGGCAGGCAGAGAGAGAGGAGGAAGCAGGCTCCCCGCTGAGCAGAGAGCCCGATATGGGGCTCGATCTCAGGACCCTGGGATCATGACCCGAGCCGAAGGCAAAGGCTTTAACCCACTGAGCCACCCAGGTGCCCCTCTGTTGTAATTCTTTTATCCCTCATCATAGACCACAGGGTTCTCCACAGAACAATATAAGAACAAATACAAGATTCGTGTATATGCATCTATGTATGTATGTGTATATATGTATGCAAATATATGAAAAGAGACTTATTATAAGGAATTTGTTCATGTCGTTATGGAGTCATCCCATGATCTGCTATCTCCAAGCTAGATACCCAAGAGAACTGGTGGTCTAATTCCCTCCAAAGTCAAAAGCCTGAGAACCAGGGGAGCTGATGATGGAGATTACAGTCATGATCTAAAGGCCTGAGAACCAAGAGCATTGAGAAGGTCAATATCCCAGCTAAAGCAACCAGACAGGAAGAATACGGAGAGACCCCTTCCTTCCTCTACATTTTGTTCTAGTCAGGCCTTCATCAGATTGGATGATGCTGACCCACACTGAGGAGGATGATCTACCTTACTGATTTCATGAAAATCTGAAAACCAATCTCACTCAAAACACCCTCAGGCATATCCAGAAATAATGTTTAATCTGGGCACTCCCTGGCCTAGTCAAACTGAGACGCAAAATTAACCATTACAACTCCCACATTCATGGGGACGGGAGTCTATTCCACATCTTCCTGGTGATGGTGACATTGTTGCCTTGCCCTGGGCACTCCAGTGATGCCTCTCATGGACTTCTGTGAGAAGTTCTATGGGGTGCAGATCCAAGAACAGGTCATTAATAAACACGGCAGAAAGGTGTCTATACTCTCCCAGCAGTTACTAAGAGGGTTCAGAATTCTCAAATCCTCTCCAACACTCAATGTTGTCTAAGTTTGTGGGGTTTTTGGCCAGTTGAATAGGTATAGTATGATAGTACTTTTGTTGTATTTTGCTTTTATCTGAAAACAAATAATTTTGAGTTTTATTAATGTTTTTATGTTTTTGGATTACAACTTCTATAAATAACTTGTTGATATCCTTTTCCATATCTGTTTACAGTTTTATTCTTTTCCCATACATTTTCCTCCCTTTGTTCATTTGTTCATCATTTTACATGTATTACTTCACACATATATTAGCTACTGGTCAGTTTTTAATCATGAAAATATTCATTAAGCATCTCCTTTACTGCACACACTAGGTACTCACTAAGGTTTGTTAATAGAATAACAAATGAATAACACTACATACTGGATGTTCAATGTGTTTGCTGAACTGAACTTAAATCAAAAGATTCACAACCAAAGACAGTCTTGGCTGTATTCCATTTGACTCCAATTGTACTACATATTTAAGCACCAACACTTCCATGCAGAAATCTAAGATGGGCCATTCTCTCACCTAGATACATACAATTGAGAATTACCTAACACATTTCAAAAACCTGATTAAAGACTTTCTTCTTGGTTTTCAGAAATAATGATGAATTTGTCACAGAAAGTTTTACAAAGCGTCATAATATTCACGTCTGGCAGTGTGACACTTGGCACTGATTCTCAGTTCTCTGATCTGTGAAACGAAAATATTATTCACCTCAAAGGGTGTTGTAGATGTATAATAATATGTGAACTGCCTATCCCTGTGCTGGACACAAAATAATTACTTAACAATGTTGCATCCATCTTCCCCTTGGATATATGTAATAAGGAAACAGTTTACACTTTAGCATAGTTTATTGGTGTTTGCATTTAAGAGAACCATTTCCTTTAACATTCCAATTCTCTAAATAGGAACTGAATGTGTTAGTTTTTCTGTGGGGGCATTGTAGTCCATAGGGATTCCTTATTCAATTATTTAAGTTGTGCTTGTTTTCTTGGAATCTCAGGTCTAGTGTCCTGGGAAAAGTTCTTTGCTCACCTGATTACCACCCCCCCTTTATTATCACATCAATCTCAGCGACAGTGGGAAAGCACTGCAAGCACAGTACAGAGTTAGCCAGCATATTCTCTAAACATGCACCCAGACCCTCCAGCAGGTTGACAGAGTAACCAGTAATGCACCCATAAATCAATGTAGCCATCATCTTCAATTATTAGTGAGAGACTCTATGTGCTGAGCATACTTTTATTTTTATTAACTAGATTTTGTGCTTGGTATTTTTTCAGTGATAAATTGCCCTTTATTCTGGGGCCCAATTTTGGATAATGGTTAAGAATCATATTTGGGTTCAGATCCTGGCTCTATTTTTGCTAACTCTGTGACGTGGACAAATTATTTTGCTTCTCTAATAATTCCTCGAGTTTTGTGACACCAGTGAAACAAAGCAATTTGCTAACTTCAGAGCAAATAAGATTTTTCGGCAGTACATCTGCATAGATCTGGACTCATGCAGAATATATATGCAGTGTTTACTAAGTACTAGAAAATATACATACCCATTGGGACACTTTAAAGGAGGTGTTGTTTAAAAAAAAAAATAGAGCTCTGCTATACCAACTCAGAAATTAACAGGTCCAAGATGGTATGAGTAGCTAGAAGGCATATGTAGTTATGTTGGGGTGATACTCAGCTTCACCCTTGCCCTGTTAAGGTCAATCGTGGAGGAATTCTTCAGAAACAGCCTTGTCTCCTCTTGATTCCTTCAGCAATATTCCAACGACATGTATCCCAAACTCTATATGATCCCTCTTCTCCCAGGAATTACTGGAGAGACCTATAGTACCTTCCTCCTTTTACACCTCCATGCTTCACCTTGAGCCTCTGACACACTGTCTTCTTCTTCCATCCCATGTGGGGCCCAGCAGAACACAGGTCATGGCTGTCCTAATCCTTATCCCACACTTACTATACCAAGACATTTTTGTTTGCCATTTGTTTTAAAAGACTATTATTTTAGAGCAATTTAAGTTAATGGCAAAATTCAGAAGGTGGCATAGAGATTTCTCATAAATCCCTGCTCCCCCACAAGCATAGTTTGCTCCATTGTCAGTGCCCCCCCTCTGGAGTGATGCATTGGTTACAGCAATGAGTATACACTGACACATCATTTACACCCAGAGTTCACAGTTTGCACTAGGGTTCATTCGTGGTGTTTTATTATCTTTTTACGTTTTTAAGATTTTATTTATTTATTTGAGAGAGAGAGATAAGGAGTGAGAGCACACGCAGTGGGGAGAGGGAGAAACAGGCTCCCCAGTGAGCAGGGAGACCAATGCAGGGTTTGATCCCAGGATCCTGCAATCATGACCTGAGCCAAAGGTAGACATTTAACTGATGGAGCCACTCAGGGACCCTACTCTAGGTGGGTTTTTTTTTGTGGATTTAGACATATGGATAACAACATGTTTCCATCATTATGGTGTCACACAGAATAGTCTCACTGCCCTAAAAATCCATTGTGCTCTGCCCCACCCTAGCTCCCTCAATCACCCACAACCTCTGGCAACCAGTGATCTTTTCCCCTCCGCAGTTTTGTCTTTTCCACTATGTCATATAGTTGGGATCATACAGAATGTAGCCTTCTTATATTACCTTCTTTAACTCAGTATACGCATTTAAGGTTCTTCTGTGTCTCTTCATGGCTTGGTAGCTCGTTCCTTTTTAGTGCTGAGTAATATGCCATTGTCTGAATGTAACAAAGCTTGCTTATCCATTCACTTATTGAAGGACATCTGGTGCTTTCCGTTTCTGGGGATTATGAATAAAGCTGCGATAAAAATCCACATACAGGTTTGCGTGTGGATGTAAATTTTTAGTTCTCTCAGGTAAATACCAAGGAGTACAATTACATAGGGTAAGAACATTTTTTTTAATTTTTGTAAGAAACTACCCAACTGTCATCCAAAGTGGCTGCACCATTTTGCATTCCCACAACCAATGAATGAGAGTTCCAATGGCTCTATATTCTTAACCATCATTTGATGTTGTCAGTGTTCCTATTCTAACAGATGTGCAGGGGTAGCTCGGTATTTTATCAAGACCCTTTTTAGACATTACCAGCAACCTCATGTCTTTTGACATCTCTGGATTGGAGTGGGCGGCCATTTCTTATGCACATACCCTTCCATTCTTCAGGAGGTTATGCCTGGCTTTCTCAAAAACTCTCTAATCCTTGTTACCATGGAAGCAGCACCATGCTGGGAATGTGAATGTCATCGGTATGGTGAGCTGTCTAAGAAGACTCCAGCCATTCCTTGCCTCTATGTCTAATTCCAACTGAGGATTCTTTTGGTCTATTAAGTTTATATGGTGATTGTGTCTTTTACAGAGGACAGGGAGTCAAATTCAAGGTCACACAGCTGTCCCTCTCCTCTCCACTTTTATTTCTGTACATATTGGGGAAGAGATAGGAATGGTGACCTATCCTGCCACCTCCCAGCTCTTCCTCCAGGGGATGGTTTGGTAGCTTTCATGTTTTTTCCTTAGAAAATGAGTGTTTTAAGTTCTTACTGATTTTAGTTTGGGATCTTAGACTCAACACCATAAAAACAAGAAAACTCCTAGTTAACATTCTTACATACATAAATTTATAGAAGTTTACTCATATGTGCATTATATATATGTATGTGTGTGTGTATATATATATATATATATACACACATCCTCCAGTGTGTGTGTGTGTGTGTGTGTGTGTGTGTGTATATATATATATATAATCTCCCTCAATTTTCTCTCCAGCTTCTAGCCTAGGGCTCATTATATTATGGCTTTACTCATTCATTAAATTGCAAAAACGTATACTAACATATGTTGAGTATCTACTACATAGCTAGCCATATTATATTTGTCATCTCATTTAGTCCTTATATGAACCTGAGAGATGGGAATTATTATTATCAAAGAGTGTGCATGAAGCAAGGAAGGTGAAATTTTCCTTTTATGAATTGTCTTTTATTTATCACGCTTCTCAACCTATCAGGTTATAGAGAATAAAATGAGGCTCAAGGAGATTAAGGAATTGCCCCGCTGTCTGAATCATAATTGGAACCGATTAAGAAATAGGACAATGAGTGTGAGAAACACCCCTCATGACTGAAAGACCAGCTTATAATGAAATCCTCCCATTCTGCTCTCCTTTATTTATCACTTCCTCCAGGTAGCCAATAATAAGTGCGGCAGAAGTCGGCTGCAGCTGTCACTCCTGCAGATTAAGGGATGTGTTTCGGTCTTCTGAGCAACCTACCTGAGCTAGCTCATCAAAATTCCACCCACCAGCTGCTAGAGGAAAAAATAGTATGCAAATGGCTATTTGTAGCATCAGGTTCATCAGAATCATTCTAGAACTCTGAGCATCATAGGTGAATGGTAGAAGCAGGCTTCGTCCTTAAAAGAGAAGTCTCTCTTTTCTTATCAGAGCAGACAGGTGCTGATTGTCTCACTCGAGGCATCTGTGATACTTCTCTCAGCTTTGTATTATGGGGCCTTTAAAAATATTCCTCATGCAAGGACAGGCTTGGTATCCATGACTCTTGCAACTTGAAGATTGTTCCAACATCAGAAATAAAATATGAAGAAATGATTAGCAATATATTAGGGGCTGTGCTCAGTTGCTAATGAAACAGCTTCTATCCCAGCCTGCTCCGAAGCTGCCCATCTTTGTCTCTGGAGGCTTGAAATGCTTTTTCACTAAGATAGTTCTGTATGTTTAACTCTCCTATCTTGAGAGTCTTCCTCTTTAAATATGTAGATGTGTGAGTGTATATACACACACATGCACATACATGTATACATATACACACACTTTGGCGCCTGTATGCATAATATATGTTTTATATATACATATATGTGTTTATTATATATTGTATATACTTAATATAATATATAATGCATATATTTTATATATAACATAAATATATTAATCAATAAATAAATATATTAAACAATATCCTGGTACAGCATATATAATATATATTAGAAATATATATTATGTCATATACATATATAAAATACACTGTTTAATGGAAAAGGAGAGGAAATGCTTATCATTCAGGATCCTTTTCAGAAACAGAACAAATCCCAAATTAGGTTTCTAAATAAAATTTAATCAAGAGGCAATTTTCAGAGGTGGGCAGAGTGAAGGGAATCATAATGTACTGTTTAGGTTCTCAGAGACCAGCAGCAGTGGGAAGACATCACTACCCTCCGTCGAAGGGTCAAGTACACTAAACAGGTGTACTGGGGACAAAGGTCACATGAAATTCTGGAAGGACAGTATTCAGAATGAAGGTAGTGCTTTTGGAAAGAGAGGGGAAAAGCATGCCCCCAAACTCTCCATTAACTAACCCTCTGTGCTCCTGCTATGATTTTCCATGAGCTGACGTCAACAGAAAGTCTAAGGGCAAAGGAGCCCAAATGAAGCAGTATGTGTGCCTGACCCATCCCCTGAATTAGGCACAGGACAGAGTGGAAAGCAGCAGAAGAAGATAGGAAGGGAAAATGACGAATAACCAGATCTGGTTCATACAATTAACTGTATGAACCCTTTTCTCTGAAATCAGATGGAGGTATTAATATCTGCTTCACAGGGTAGCTAGCAGGATTAACTTATGGTAATCGAAGTTTTCCAAAGTCAAAGAAAACGTAGACGAATAAGTGAGAATTTGAAACCAAGATCTGTGTGAAATCCCATTCCTTCCCCACTTTCTGAACAGGAACCTGACAATAATTACACAATGGCTATGTCATCACTGGTTGGTCTGTGAGGAGGGGAAGTCTGAGAAGGCCCGTATGCTGGAATCATACAGAACCACATCCAAGGAACCACACCCAAGGGATGACCTGACCCAGATCTGACTTAAATGAAAATGTTACAGACTCTGACCTGATATTGTAAATGGGATGAGACTTGAGGGTCATGAGAAGGAACAGGTCTTCTTGGGGGATGCACAGGAAACGTTAGGAGAAGACAGACAAGAGGTGGTAACCAGCCTCCAAGATGGCCCCTAATGATCAAGGACACCTGCTCTTCACAGCCTTTCATGCTCTCCTCCCAGACTGGATCAAGATCAGTCTGTGGGCCAACAGCATTCGGCAGACGTGGTGGTATATCATTTCTGAGATGAGGATACAAAAACCAACACACAAGCAAAGCTTCTGTCAGGCTTTCTCTCTCATTTGGATGACTAGCTTTGGGGAAGCTAGTTGCATTATGAGCAGCTCTATGGAAAGACCCCATGAAGGGTATGTGATGAAGGCTGGGGGTCGGTTCTAGCCCGTCAGGCCTCTGATTAGCACAGACCCCACTGGCGGCCTCACAAGAGACTCCAATCCAATCACACAGCTAAGTTACTCTCAGATCCCTGCCCTGCAAATCATGTGAGGTACTGTCTGCTCTTTCTAGCTGCTAAACTGAGATCCTGCGCATGCAGCAACAGGTAACTAATATGCTAATAAACAGACCTACATGAGTCTCTGCTGAAGGGAAGGTACTTAAGGGAAATTTCAGCTGCCATGAAGCACAGAAGATCCAGAATCTGCTGAGTGTAATCAAGTTACCCATAAGCTACAATAAAATACCAGTACTCTCAAGAAGCATGTGGTATAATTAAAATCTTTACAACGTACCACTCACAATAGGAAGAAATAATCCAAAATTACACAACACAGGAAATAATGGAAAAATCTCATCCATTTTCAGAGCAACCCCAAGATAGTTCACACATTGGAATAAGCAGAAAAAGGATTTTTAAGCACTTATTATTACCAGAGTCACATGCATAGAATCTGCTTGGATTTCTCTCTCCTTTGCCCTTTGCCTCTCCCTTGTGCATGTTTTCTCTCTCTCTCTAAAATAAATAAATAAAATCTTTAAAATTAAATTAAATTAAATTTCATTCAATTTAATTTTAAAAATTACACTGTATGTGCTTAATAGCAAATCAGATGTAGGAGAATTGATATATCTTAAAACAGCTTAACAACAACAACAAAAATCCAACTTGAAGAACATAAAGAAGAATGATTTTAAGACATAAGAGAGCCTCAAGGGCAGCTGTGACAATATCCAAAGTTCTAACATGACAACCGGGGCCCCAGAAGGGAAGGAGAATGGAGAAGCGGTGACGGCATGGAAGAAATAATCTCTAACTATCACCCAAACTCAGGAGTGACATAAATTGTAAGGTTCAAGATGATAACCAAACCACAAGTAGGATAAACGGAAAGAAAACCTGACTCAGGCATCTCATAGAGTGCTGAAAACCAAGCATGAAATGAAAATCATGGCTCTTGCTGGAGACAAACAACATGTTACGTAGAAGGGAACTATTTGAATGAGTGCTGATTTCTCATCAGAAACAATAGAACATTAACTTTAAAGTCCTGAAAGAAATACAAAATAAAAGCTGCCAACACAGAATTCTATTTACATAGAAAAATATCGTTCCAGAATGCAGGCAAAATAAAACCCATTCGATGAACGAAAACTCAGATAATTCACTGCCAGCAGCCTTTGATGTCAGAGGTTCTAAATGCTGTTCTCTGGTTGAGGGGAAAGAATGCTGGGTTCACCAGAAGGGACGAGAATCGGGTATATCAATATAAAGGCACATACATCAGACCATTTTTCTCTTAAGTTCTTTAGTGTACACACAATGATTTGAGCAGACATTTTGACACTGAATTACGGAGATTATCACATATATAGATGCATCACATGTAACTACTACAGCTTGACCACAATAGGGAGGACACAAACCCAATGTTGGAAAGCCTCCTACTTTATGTGTAGCAGTGAAATACCAACTCTCCATAGACTCTGAATTGTTAAGAACCCATATCGTCATCCCTAGAGAGACTACCAAAAATATACAGAGTTTCAGTTAGAAAGTTAATGATAAAATAAATACCTAAAAAATATTAAAGTAATTCTTCTTTCTGGGGCACCCAGCTGGCTCAGTTAGTTGAGCATCTGCCTTCAGCTCAGATCATGATCTTGGAGTCCCATGATCAAATCCCGTGTTGGGTTCCCTGCTCAGCAGGGAGTCTGCTTCTCCCTCTGCCCCTCCCCTTCTCATGCTCTCTCTCAAATAAATAAATAAAATCTTAAAAAAAAAAAACCTCTTCCTTTAAAAAAAATAACTTTTTAGATATTTTATTTAAGTAATCTCCACACCCATTGTGAGGCTGGAACTCACAGCCCCAAGATCATATGCCCTACCCACTGAGCTAGCCAGGTACCCCTAAAATAATTTTCAAAAGTGAGGAAGGCAGAATTTTCTTCTGTGAGGAGACAGAAGGGACAAGAGACCACCATGTGTTTGTGGCACTATTTTAGTCTGCTATCTTCCCGCACGGGCCTGTGTGTCCAGCCTGTTGCACTCTGCCTCAAGGTGATGGCAAATATTCTCAGGTGATCCGTAAGGATGCCTGGTACTAGGGTTGTGGTTGGAAACTGTTGGCCAGCTCAACAAGTCAACTGAAGAGATTCTAAAAGACTTAGGAAGATTGGACAGGGATGGAGAGGAAAGACCCCTGCCTCTCTTTTCTCTTGCCCTGCATTTTCCTGCTTCTTCACTGTGGTTACACGGAGGCCAGAGGGCAAGGGGATGGTGGGGATGCCATCCATGGAGGTGATAGTCGCAAGGCACAGAACTGGCAGAGAAAGCATGAGGACAGATGTGGAGGAGAGAACGGACTACTCCATGCTGCTGGGCTTACCCTCATCCCCTCCTTTAGATTCACAGCACAAGGCTGGAGAGGACTATGATTGACATACCTATCTGCGGTGTTTGGCATACGGAAGTAGTTGATTTCTCCAGTCCTGGCAGGCCCCCAATTGCTGGACACTTAAAATCTTAGATTGAAAGCAGAGATGAAATAAAGTACAGGTCTATCAAATAATTTTCTCTGTCTAAAATCTGGACACAGACACAGCTGGACACACAGGCCCGTGCGGGAAGATAGCAGGCTGAAATAGTGCCACAAACACATCGTGGTCTCTTGTCCCTTCTGTCCCTGCCTTCCTCACTTTTGAAAATTATTTTAGGGGTACCTGGCTAGCTCAGTGGGTGGGGCATATGATCTTGGGGCTGTGAGTTCCAAACTTGGCTGTGAGAAACAAACTTGGTCATATTTTTCTAACCTTAATTTTCTTTTTACTCCTGGCGGAAAGCATCCAAGAGCAGTCCACTTACAGCAATGTTCGACATTTTCTTTTTTTGTTCCAATTGCTATCCCAAAGCCAAAAGCCTAGGTGATAAGGAGAGCATCTTGGAATTTCTTGGGGTTGGCAATTCTACCAAATGCTTGCTATAGCCTTCAGTCGCGACACGGTTGGGCATATTCTGATCCCTTTCCTTGCCAACTGCTTCAGTCATTACCAGACACGAAGCCATCCCCTCGGTGCAAAAGACACCACACCAGACACTATTCGATGCAAAGTTTCTTTACAGTTGTTAAGGATCAACCGAGCTAATGTATTTGAAACAAGTATAAAAGTGAAAATGGATATCCAGGTACACCTGTGATCTCTTTTGATAAAACAGGGAGGAAATTCAAATCCCTTGTAATTTCAATCCTATTGAATAAACCAAAATAAATGCATGTGATTTCTGAAGGAGTGATAAGAAAAGATGCTTGTTTCCCGTGCATAATCCTGCTCCAATGAAGGCTTTATGAAGATCAATATGATGAGATTTAATCTTGGTTTGTCATACCTTCCATAAATGAAATAAAAGTGGATTGTCGTTACAGGCGTATATAAATTATTTAATTATGCAGAATGATTTGGCCGTATATTTAGAGCACACACCCCTCTGCCGCTGTGTGCCATGCTTTGAGTGAGGCACTGTCTCCTATGAACAAGCCAGAGATGGTCTCTCCATGCTGGTCCCCACATTACTTATTTCTGAGAAACAGGCCAAAACTCTGTAGCTCAAAAGCCTGATGACACCAAACTTAAATTATTACACTCCCCACTGTGCTAAACATAGCCACTCAGAACTGTCTGTTTTGTATACTTTGCAAAACTCCATCCTGCCCCCACTAGGTTCTGTGGTTATGCAGATGGCAAGCCACTGGTGTCCTTCAGACCTCTGACACAGAGCTCTGCCATGATGGGGAAGAACATCTCCAATACCCCTCTTCTCCAGGAGCTCCCCTGCCTTCCTTCTTTTCTGGATCATGGCCTCTGACAGTAGCCACAGGGCAGGCACAGGCTGTGAGGGACTTTCCCCTCCCTGCCAACCTGTCAAAGCTGCATTCAAGACAGCTCGTGTGAGCTACTGCCACCTAGTGATCATGTCATTTTCCTCAATCAGCCCTGAAATCCTTGAACCCTCTACATGCCTGTGATGTGAAGATAAATATTATAGGACCCTTGAGCTCAAGTATTATCTAGACTGATGAGAGAGTAGAAGTAAGGTGCATTTAAATGTGAATTCTAAAAAAGTCAAGAAAAAGAAAATGCACATCACTTATGTAACCATTTTGAATCATATCAGAGCTCTCTCCAGTTCTCCTTAACTTGTACATAAGACGAGAGCATTGGAGCCAATTTTCTACCTTACACAGAAAACCTCCATCATTTTACATCAGATTAAATACAATTCAGGCCCTAGGCTGACTGGGTCAGTGCACCAATGCAATTCCAAAGTATAGATTCAGAGATTAGGACTCCAGATACTAATATTTTAAAATATTCTGAAAATTGTGTAAGTTTTAACAAAATAGATTTTTAATTTTATGGCAATATGGGTTGAGGAAATATGGAGAACTGCACAGACTAATTTTTTCCGGTAGAGATTACTATGTTTACTTTCATACCAAAAATCCCCTATTCAAAATGTATTTGTATTTAACTTTTACTAGTTGTCTTAAAAACCTCACATTTAAGATAGTCTAAAAATGAACTTCATTTTACTATTTACAAAGAATACATATTGATTTAACTTTCACTGTATTGTATTCATTTGTAGTGAAAATAAAGTGCTGACATATTTTTCTTTTGGGAGAAAGAGCTGTAATTGTAAACAGCCAGATTAGCTAATGGCATGTTATTTAATTGCATGCATGGCATTTTTTTCAACATATGTATATCTGAGAAGCATTTTTCTAATAAAACAAATTCTAATAAA
>ML093043.1:76479-102177 GCA_003697995.1 Taxidea taxus jeffersonii | reverse complement strand
CAAATTTTACCTCCAATTGAAATGTTATTGTACTGTACAGTATTTTAAGAATTCCATAACCAATCAAGGTTTTGTAAATGCTCATTTCACTACTCGTTCATGCGGCTGTATTAAATCATACAGACAGCCGTAAACAGACTCTTTCTGTTCCATATTCTTCACTTGAAGCTTTTAGAATATGTTCCTTATGGCAAGGTCTTGTAGACAAATAGATATAACGGCTTAGAGAATTCTAGTGCGTGGCTCTTCTAAATCATTACAGCCCCCAAAGAATCATAGCCTTGGTGTATTCTAGAGAATGCCATTGTGGAGTGTTAACATTTAAGAAGATTGTCATTCAACAGACTTTGCCCATACTACTCATCATTAATTGGATCTCACAAATTGTTAAAAATACACCATGGAGAGTTCTCAGAGCTCCATAAAATTTCAATAAATATATCAGGATGGGGATATAAATGTATCAGAATGAATTTATAAAGGAAGATAAAAATACATGGCATAAATAATTCTTTGGACTTAACTGAAAAAAGTGTTCTCTACTATAGATACTAAAACTGGTAAATTTTTAACTGAAAAGATATTGTTTAATAGCAAGTATTTATTGAACTTAATGTATAAAATCTTAAATATTTTATTATTGTTAAATATAACAAAACAGCCAATTCAAAGAACGAAGAAACATGGATAGACTATTGTTTAAATGCAGAGTGTGTCACAAAAAATTAAGGTAGTAATATCTTCAAAACTAAAAAAGCATTAAAAGAAAATTCGCGCCTTAATAATTTTAAGTCCATGACCTAATTTGAATTTTGATCCAAACAAAATTATGGCATTTTTCTGATGGAAACATGAGGCATCCTGAAAAAATAGTGGTAACAACTATAACTGAAAATAGAAAACTGGCCCCAAATCCAATGAATTAGAAAGACATATGGGGCACTAGAGGAAGGTAGGATAGTTTCCAGGAGGGAACTAAAGAAAGGTGTCATGGAACAGTTGGCCTTAGAACTCTGTGTTGACAGTTAAATGAGACTGAGTTTGAGAGAACAGATTAAGACATGACATGAATGAGTAGAAGTAGACAGGTAGTAAAGTGTAGCAATTCCTGATTGAACCTAGAAAAACTTTATTGAACCCATCTACAGGAAACCTTACGAGGCACTATAGGAATCTGGGTTTTCTTTAATGGGAAATGAAAGTTTGTTTTGCCTTTTTTTTTTTAACTTAAATAAGGAAGCTGCGTTATAACATTAGTGTTCTAGAAAATTTATTGCCAGGCATATACAGAATTAAACTAGAAGGGCTCAATTCAGAGACATTAGCTAGAGAGGGGCTTGTGTGATAGGTGAGGTCACAAATAATGAAGGCCTGGATTTTATTTTTGGTTTTGAGAAGACAAATCGTACACAACCATGCTGACACACAGTGGGGAGCTCTGACACTGGACACAGCAGGAGAGAAACAACTAAGACCAGACCATAAGGAACACAGAGGTCTGTGATAGATACTATGTGTCTACTGCTCTGATGGGACCAACAGTCCCTTGTTTCTGATTCAGAAGTCTCCCATCTTCTTCCTAGACTCATGGAATTCAGGCAGACCAGTTTGTTCCTGTGTAAGATGGTGGATGATCAGACCCTTCACAGTCCCTGACTCTCAAAGTTGCAGAGATCTTTAAATTCCTTAGATTAGCCATTACTTAAAAATACTTGGCTGTTCTCTCAAGATCTTGGTTCTTTGAGTCATAGTGCATGAGAGCAAAAATGGCTCCTTGTCCTTCAAGAGCTTAAATGTAGTGAGGAGAGAGACATCCTTTTTAATATAATACAGGTTTCAGATAATATAAAACCACACTTAAATATCTGATTGTGTTGGACTGTGTTTTGTGGGTCCGCTTATAAATCTAGAATTGAATTTACACAGTGACACTAGTCCCCTGGGTTAGCTGCTGGTTGGGTTAGAGCATTAAGGAAAGCTGAACACATACCTAAAGAGATGTGAGAAACATCCAAGAAATAGAATGACTCAAGGAAAACCACAATATTATGATGATTTTGGTGAATCTGTGGATGCAGAGACAGTATGTGACAGAAGTATAACAGCATTTTTTGGGAAACAATGACAAATAAACTTAGAGATAAAGCTCAATGCAAGACAGAAGTCAAAAAAGTTCTTAAAACTGTTGCCTTTGATCTAATTAAAAACACTATGTTTTTGAAATATTACTGTGAAAAGAATACTAGCGGGATGGAGATGAAGTGAGATTGTAGTCATTTAAATATTCAACTTAAAACCAATAATTATGGTATTTCACATTCTATGTCATCCATGAGCTGCCACATAGTAAAGATCTCTTCAAGTCTCCAACTTATTCATGCGTCATTAGAGAACTATTTGTCATATTGTAATTCATTGTTTGCTTTCCTGCCCAGAGAAAGAAGACCCACACTGGCTGACATATTCTGCTATTCTTTGGATACTTATAATTGTCTAACAGATTCTTATGTTAATAAAGAAATACACATATGGTTCATAGTATGTTCCTTTAAAATGTTTCTGTGAGGGTTAGTTTCTCCCTGGCTTCCTTAAATTTCACCAAAACAGGTTAATTATCCTTAGGTAGGAACTCACTTGAAGCCTTACTAGAAACCATTTTTACTCCTATATGTAAATACTCATTTTTTTTCCTCCCTAAAACATGCATGATATCTAAATATTTTTAAACAAAAATACCAACCAGTTTGATGAAATTGAAAAAAAAAAACAGAAAAAATTTAGATAAATTCAGTACTCACATAACATGATGCTTCTGAGATCAGTGATAAGCAATAAGAGCACATCAAACTGGGATTCACAAATGGACTGCTGATGGGAAACCTGTACACAAAGAGAAAATCAATACAACTGATCAGGCATTGCAAATGATTACTGAACACAATTATCAGGAAATTTTATAAATTTTATAAATAAATTTTATAAATCCAACAGCAGGGGTGCCTGGGTGGCTCCGTGGGTTAAAGCCTCTGCCTTCGGCTCAGGTCATGATCTCAGGGTCCTGGGATCAAGCCCCACATCAGGCTCTCTGCTCAGCAGGGAGCCTGCTTCTCTGCCTACTTGTGATCTCTGTCTGTCAAATAAATAAATAAGGGACGCCTGGGTGGCTCAGTTGGTTAAGTGGCTGCCTTCGGCTCAGGTCATGATCCCAGCGTCCTGGGATCGAGTCCCACATCGGGCTCCTTGCTCGGCAGGGAGCCTGCTTCTCCCTCTGCCTCTGCCTGCCTCTGTCTGCCTGTGCTTGCTCTCTAAAAAAATAAATAAATAAATAAATAAATAAAATCTTAAAAAAAAAAAATCCAACAGTAGCCTAAGGGAAATAATGGCAGACACAACATCTATTTTGTGCAATGGGAATCATAGTAAAAAAAAAAAAAAAAAAGAAGGAAAGAAAAGACCAGAAGACAAGTGTGATATTGGGGATTTTTGTGTTAAAGGACGAAACCTGAACAGAATTCAGAACCGATCAGGACAAAACTGAAAAGAATTTAGAATTAAGATCAGAATCAGAATGTTTAAGATCTTAAAACAAAATTTATAAAGGAAATTTAAAAAGTTTTGCTTAACGCATTTTAGATGTACGTAGCACAAAAACAGTCACATAAAACACGTAGCTTTTCAAAAGTCTGAAAAGAATTAGGAACGGTTTAGCATTAAATGTCTTTAGAGATCAACTATGTCCTTTGGCTATTCTTAGTAGGGGTTTATATTTAACCATTGTTCCAGCTTGATACTGTGCTTAAATAGACTGAAATTAAGATCAAAACATGCATATTATTTGTTTTTCTGCTTTCCGTTTGCATGTCTTTCTTTTATGAACTTTATTCCACTTAAAAATATATGAAATATTACTATTGATTTTTAATGGAAATATGATTGTATGAAGGTGAATCATCAGAAAGTACATTTTTAATAATTAGATCCTTCTTAGAGCTCAGTACACTAATTCTAGTGATCAAGATGTGAAAAAGTACTAACTTATGCTAGATATAGTAAGTCAAAGATTACTCTCAAGGACAATGACAAGAAGAATCATAAAAATGTGCAAATATAACAAAGAAAATACTTGACAAATGTAGGAGTCAATAATGCAAAGAAAGAAGTGGGTAGAACATAAACAAAATTTTGATTATGTATTCATTTTTAATGTCTTGTTGTTGTTTCAAGTTTTTATTTAAATTCCAGTTAGTCAACATTAAGGGCAATATTAGTTTCAGGACTAGAATATAGTGATTCATCATTTACATACAACACCCAGTACTCATCACTAGTGCCCTCCTTATTGCCCATCCCACATCTAACCCATGCCCACCCCCACCCAACAACCCTCCATTTGTTCTCTGTAGTGAATAGTCTCTTATGGTTTGCCTCCCTCTCTTTTCCCCCACTTCCCCCTATATTAACCTGATTTACTTCTTAAATTCCACATGTGAGTGATATCAAGAACCATTTGCCTTTCTCTGACTGACTTGTTTTGCTTAGCATAATACACTCGAGCTCCATCTACAATGTTGCAAATGGCAAGATTTCATTCTTTTTGATGGCTGAGTAGTATTCCATTGTATTTATATATCACACCTACTTTACCCATTTGATGATGTATTTAAACTCAAATATATCAATAATCACATTAAAAGCAAGTTAACTCAATACACTATGTAAATCTTTAATACTGATTTTTTAAAAAATGCTCCACTTCATGCTTTTTTGAAGTGATGCATCTTAAATACATAAAGACATAAATGTTGAAAAATAAAAGAAAATTTTTAAAAAATTCATTGCAATACACAATCAAAATAAAGCTGGTGTGGCTACAATAATGTTATGCAAATTAGACTGTAAAACACAGTATTACCAGAAATAAATAGGGACATTTATAACAATACAAAGGAAATACACTGGACATAATATTTATAATTATATAATTATTTATAATATATATAATATATTATATTTATAATATATTTATAATATATAAATTTATTATTAAATATATAAATTTATAATTTATAATATATAATATAATAATTTGTATGCAACTATTACATAAATCAAAAAAAGACTAAAAAGAAAAATACAAAGTTACAATGAGATGGCAATCAGTTCGCCTCTTTCTCTTTGTAATAGAAAGGAAAAATAGGGGAAAATAAGTGAATCTAGAATTTTCATAATTGAAAAATAAGCCTGACTTGACTGACTTAAAGATACTACTGCATTCAATACAAGTATAACTTGTTTTGAAATGAATATCAATAATTTTCCAAAATGAATCAGATCTTGGGGAATAAATCAAATTCCAGGAAATTTCTAATACTGGATGAAAACATGGCATGTTATTTGTCCACAGTGCAAATAAACTAGAAATCAGTAATAAAAATGTAATTAGTAAATCATCAATTGAAAATTAAGCCATAAACATCTAAATAACCCAGAGGGTTAACAGACAACACAAAATAGATATGGAGAGCATTTTAAATAAAATGATTATGAGGCTATGGCCTAAATTTACCAGTTGAATGTAGCTAAAGTTATGCTTCAAGAATAGATTCAGTCTTGAAAGCGTATTTTAGATTACTAACATTTTCCCTAGAAATTTGAAAAGTATAGTCTTAAATTCAAAGAAATGGAAGGAGGTAAATAAAATAAATCTATTAAACAGAAAACAAATGTAAAAAGAAAAGTAAAACAGTAAAAGATAATTTCTTAAAAATAAGTAATAAAGTCTATAATGATCAACCAAAAATAAGAAAACCCATCAAAACATCCAAATAAAAAAATCTGTTAACATATTGTATTTAATAGACATTTAAAATAAGAGATTATTGGTTAAATTTATGCTACAAGATTTTCAAATTTAGTAGAAGTCATATTCCTAGAAAAAAAAAAAGCAACAGACATAGTAACAAATGAAAAGAGCTGAATAGCCCAATAATCTATGAAATGGATAAAACATTTCAAGTTCTACAGGCCTTGTGACTTCATTGGTGAATTCTTCAAAGTATTTAAGGAAGACATAATACCCCTTTTACATAAACTTTTCTAGAATGTAGAAAAGGAGGAATTGTTTTATGACAATGACCCAATCCTGCAACCAAAATCTAACAGTTACATTGTGGAAATAAAAATTACAGGCCAAGTTGCTGATGAATATTGGTACGAAAAGCATAAACAAACATTAGCAAAACATTTCAACCACATATAACAAATAATTCATTAATACCACATGGGTTTCTGTCATAGAACAGAGGACACTATTGCGAGACTGAAAAGGATACTAAAAAAATAGAAAATACGTCTAATACATCTAAGGGAAAGAGTAGTATTTGGAATATATATAGTACTCTTGTAAAACAACAATAACAGAAAACGTCAATCCCCTAGAAACACAGGTTAAGGACTTATGCAGATACCACACATGTGAATCCATGTGTGCGCGTACACACACAACATTCCAATGATCATGAAAACATGAAAAAGTGTTCCAAATCATTAATCACCTGGGAAATTCAACTAAAATCCAAATTAGATATCACAACAAACTCACCAGAACTGTGACGTTTCAGAGAAGAAATTGGAAACAAATCTTGGTCAGGATGTGGAGAAACCCAAAGCATCACAAAATGTCAGCGGGGTTGCAAACTGGTAAAACTGTGTAGGGAAATTTTAGACAGGGTGTCCTCACTCAGAATATTGGACCGGATGGCAGCCATTCCACTCATTAAGGCCCAACAGAAATGTGTGAGTGAAGGCATCAAGAGGCATTTACACGAACATTCATAATGTCTTTCAAAATAATCATGAACTATAAACAAATCAAATGTTTGTCATCATTATACTGGGAACAAAGAATCGGGGGTACCCATGCAAAAACGTAATGGCTTTCACAAATACATTGCTCATAGAAGAAGCCAGAATTTAAAAGAAAGACATAACAAAACAAATGGATGGAGTTAGAAATTAATTGGCTGCTTACCCTCTGGAAGGTGCATGGGGTCATGGCGGACAGAAGAAGCAAATGCTGTTTGCAAGGTAATGTTCTGGTAATTTATTTTATAATCTTGGGTGTTGGTCATGGGTGTGTTCTTTCATGAAGATTCATAAGACATGCACTTACAATTTATGGACTTTTCTCTACATATTTCCACAGAAGCATCTATTTCATATGTGTATGTGTGTATTTAATTATACCCCATTAACACAAGAACATAAAAATTGGGAAGGCAGAAGCCAAAAGTTTTCTCTGTTCCTTTACATATACATAATATAACAATCTTTCAACAAGACTGTCCACAAAGCACTTTTCTCATGCTTTATCTGAATCACATAGATCTTCTTCCCCTAAATGCATCCCTTCTCTATAATTTTAAGGAAAGATTTATGAGAACAATTGTGACAAGGTATTGTTGATGCAAACAAAACACTTCACAACAAAGAGATAGCCTGTGCTCATAAATTCAAATAACATTTGGAAAAAAATATGTGTCTAAGAATATATATATGAGTATATGTGCTTATATGTATCTGTCAAATAATCTTTGTTTTGTTGCTTTTGTGGGAAGAAATAACATGGCAACTTTGAGTTCTCTCACCCTATAGCTTTCTCCCACAACGTTTAGAATATTATCAGAAGTCTCATCTTGAAAACAGCTGGATGTTTGTATATGAATGTTTTATTTCCTCCTGCAATGACTAGATTTCTTTAAAATAGATAACAAAGGAAACTTTCACCCCACCTGCAACCTGCATAAATGAGAAAAAAAAAAAAAAAACAGATGGTGGTGAGGAACACCTAAGACTGAAACCATGGCAACAAAATGCAGGTTTGCCTCGCGTTGTGAGGTATGTGTGGCTGCCAGGATCTCTTCTTGATGTCTCTACGGGACTGAGGAACTGCAGAGACCCTTCTCGTTCTCCACGTGCCATTAAAGAGTTCCCTTAGACTTACGCACGATCTTGTATCCTCCCTCCACACTGCCTCGAATATCGGAGAACAAAGGGATAGAGAAAAAAATAACATTTCATTTTTAATCCACATACATTCTGGGTGATTGAACTCGGTGACCCTTGATGACAGTGAGTTTTCTGTATTGAATTAAATCTATTAATTGTTATCATGTGGGTTTTTTTTTTAATTTTGAAGAAGAGAAAGAAATTAGCAAATGTGGAGGTAATAAAGAGAATGGGGAGATGCAAGTCCTACAAACTAGAGCACAGCAGTCCAGTGTATTGGTGACTACTCATAGCAGACCTGTTAGATGGTATACTTTGCTTTTTTTTTAATATGATAAAATGTGTATTATTTCCCCTATTGGGAAGAGAACCCTGGGATCCAGAACTAACAAATATGTTGCCTAATTTTAGAAAACCAAGAAGTAGTAAAAGTGGGTTTCAAACTCAGTCTTATTTCAAGGCCACATTTTCCACCGTATCCCACTGACTTTAAGGTTCATGTATGATTGACTCACTAACCTACTGAATGAATGAATGAGTGAAATGTGTATGAATCGGTCACCTAGTAGTAAGAACACTAAGAGTGGAAAATTTTAGCGCTTGTCATTTTGAGCCACTACATGAAATATTTAAACACAACTTTATCCTTATCATTTCCATCAGGTGATATGTTGGGCATATCTTAGATTTTTATATTCCAGCCAGCCAGAATTCCAAGACAAATTAGAGTGTCTCTGTCTGACCAGAATGTAGACAAGAACTATGCTGTCACTAAGGACACCCATGCAAGAGAAAGACGAGCCCAGAGCTTGAAACATGAAGCCTTGTAGGTTAACAAATGTAATTGTTTCCTGGTCGGTTGTTGTTGTTGTTGTTGTTGTTGTTGTTGTTGTTTTAAAGGGGTGGGGGGGGCATCTGGGTGGCTCAGTGGGTTAAGCGTCTGCCTTCGGCTCAGGTCATGATCTCAGGGTCCTGGGATGGAGCCCCGCATCTGGCTCTCTGCTCAGCAGGAAGCCTGCTTCCCCCTCTCCCAGTCCCCTTGCTTGTGTTCCCTCTCTTGCTGTCTTTCTCTGTCAAATAAATAAATAAAATCTTGAAAAAAAAATTTTTAAGGGCTTAAAGGAAGAAAGTTCTCGCCTGGATCTACTTCTTTACAGTGACTGCAACAGCTTGCAAGAAGTAATTGACTTCCGTGAAAATCACATTCATGTGTCTTCCACACAAAGAGAGACATAAAGTCTTCCTTTGTCGGGAATCCAAGATTTGACAGTTCTCCTACCACAGAATTAGGAGGACTGGATTATTCGTAAATAAGAACATAAAGCAGTTTATTACTAAACCTGAACTGAAGGTAGAGTTTGATTTCTTCAAACACTGAAAAGATAAATATGAATCAACATTGTCAGAAACCTAACAAAATTCCTTCCAAGTATGTTTTTGTTGTTCATAAACAAACTACTTTCAAAACTGCAACTGATAAAAAATTATGTTTGGTCCAATATATTTTTATTAAATGTAAAACAAAAAATCTGCAAATCAAGGAGACTGGGAATGTTGACTTGTGAATATTTTTTTTTCTGTTCCTTAAAGCACTAATGGAAAGATTATTATATTCCCTGTTTTAATGTTAAATATATATACATACATATGTATTATATGAGTCCTTATAAATATATATAACATATACATATGCTGTTAAATTTTTATATATATACATACAAACAGACATATATGTTTGTTATTCTGTGCAAAGGTCTTTGTTAAACCTAATCTGAATTTCAAGATGTGCATGAAAAAATTCATGTCTGTGAGGTGCTGAATACCATATTAGAGTATGATAAAATATCCCTGTGTATGCCTTTAGGTATATGTATTAAATATAGATATATTAAGTACACATATAAGTTGCTGATGGATACTATATTATTGTGATCTGTGATTCAGGAAAAATATGATGTATAAAATAAGTTGTATCGTAAACTGGTTTCCAAAACTACTCTCAAGTTACTGCTAATTCATATTTGCATAAAACTAAATTTCTGGAAACTAAATGTTCTAAAATGAAATTTTAAAAATAAATGTTTGGAAATATTAGTTACTAATGTAAGTAAACTAAGTGTTTGGAAATGTTAGTTACTAATTAAGAATTGTGCCTTAATCCCATTTTCTAAAGGGGCATATATCCAGGACAGGACTGATTACTACAATTCTTTAGCTAAACTATACTTCCTCCCTCCTAAGTCATCAATATTAGTGTGAGCTACGTGAACTAGGTCTTGCTGTAATAATGCTGTATTTACACACAACTCATAACCTTTGCAACACTCATTTCTCATTCACGAGTATTTTCCTAAGTGAAGTGACCAAAGTTTAACGAAACGTGGCTGAGCCTGAGCTCAAGTTTGTTCCGTGTGCAAATGAATCAATCACACTTTCAGACTAGACACAAGTTCACATCTATGATTCAGTGGGGACCATTCTGCTCTACGTGTTGACTGGTGGCTATTATATAAATGCTGAGCAGCCATCTGGCATACTAAAGAAAAAAAAAAAAGTAGGAACTTTAGCCATTCAAAACCACCGTCATCTGCTAAAATTTGATAGTCTAGCCTTTGGGAAAAAGAAAAAAAAAATTCAAAAGTGAAAGCTGCATCCACCCTCCCTGCCTGCACTTGACCTTTTTAATGTGTATCTGCATTTTCCATCCAGAGAATTGGTCCCTATGATGAACACAGAAGCCCTAGTAGAGACAGCGTTTCATACATAATGTGCTATAAGCAAAATATCTTGTCACTTTAATTGGGAAAACACACTCTCAGGAGTGCTGTTTCAATATTTTTGCAGGAAAAACCTTCATGCACAGTTCAGACACAAAGACAGACTTCAGTAGGAGATCCTATCCTACTCAGAAGAAGACAGTTCTGAGAACAGAGGATGCTTTCCTTGCTCCTGGAGAAAGATTTTGAGAATAGACTGCATGCCCCTAATACATTTTCTAACTCAAAGAGCAAATTTACCTATAAAAAACTGCCTTCAAACATCAAGTTCAGAATTAGGAGTTAGAAAATAATTTACATACTATATAATCCCCTATTTTTTCCATAGGGTTCTCAATTAAATTTGAATGTCAGACTGTATTTATTTATTTATTTTTACTCTTTATTTAAATTCAATTAAGTTAACATATACTGTACTCTTAGTTTCAGGGTAGAATTCAGTGACTCATCAATTCCATATAATGCCCAGTGTTCATTCCATCACATGCCTCCTTTATGTCCATCACCCAGTTACTCCATTCCCTACCCACCTCCCCTCTAGCAATCCTCAATTTTTTCTTTCTAGTTAAGAGTCTCTTACAGTTTGCCTCCCTCTCTGTTTCCATCTCAGATTTTTTTTTTTAAGTGTGTATATATATCCCATGCAATACCTTACACTAAAAAAGCATTTGTGAAACATAGGGGGAAGGTTTCATGATACCAGTCTTGGCAATGGTTTCTAGGATATCACATCAAAAGAACAAGCAATTAACAGCAACATAGACTAGTAAGACAATATCAAACTAGAAATTGTTCTGCACATCAAAGGAAACAATCAGCAAAATGAAAAAACAACCTCTCGAATAGGAAAAAAAATACATTGCCAAGTCACGTATCTGATAAGGGGTTAATATTTAATGCATATATGAAACCCTTACAACTCAACAGAAAAAACCAAACAGACTAATTAAAAAGTGGACAAAGTGGGCGCCTGGGTGGCTCAGTGGGTTAAAGCCTCTGCCTTCGGCTCAGGTCATGATTCCAGGGTCCTGGGATTGGGCCCCACATCGGGCTCTCTGCTCAGCGGGGAGCCTGCTTCCTCCTCTCTCTCTGCCTGCCTCTCTGCTTACTCTCTCTGTCAAATAAATAAAAAAAAAATTTAAAAAAAAGTGGACAAAGGACTTGAATACACATTTCTCCAAAGAAGACACAAGATGGCAAACAGGTATATAAAAAGAAGCTTAAGTCACTAATCATCAAAGGTATGCAAGTCAAAACTTCATACCTATTAGGACGGGCATTATAAAAAAAAGTAAACAAAGACGTGCTACTGAAGATGTAGAAGAACTGACCCTTGTACACTGTTGGACAGTATGTAAAACGGCACATCTGCAATGGAAAACAGTAAGGAGATTCCTCAAAAAATTAAAAATGAAACAAATGAATGATCCGGTTTTCTCATTTCTGGGTATATAATCAAAAGAATTAAAACGAGCATCTCAAAGAGGTATTAGCACCCCACGTTCACCGCAGCATCATTCGTAATAGCCAGGATACGACCTAAATGTCTACCACCCGATGAACGGATAAATAAAAGGTATGTACATAGAGTGGGATATTACTTGGACTTAGATAGGTGGGAACTCTATCATTTGCAACAACAGGAGTGGACACGGAGGACATTATGGTGAGTGAAATAAACCAGTTACAGGAAGCTGGAGGCTGCATGATTCCACTTACATGAGCCATTTAGGGACAGTCAGATTCATAAAACAGAGAGGCACGGCGGCCACCAGCGGCTGGAGATGGGGATGTGCTGTTCAACGGGTCTCAAGTTCCAGCTATGCTACGTGAGTAAGTTACAGAGAGCTACTTTATAGTACAGCACCTGCAGTTCACATTTAATATTAAACATTAATTTAAATATTTTAATATGCATTTTATAAATATTTATTTATGAATATCACATGTTCATGAAGAGGTAGATCTCATGTTGAGTATTCTTATCACAATAAAAAAAGACAAAAAACAGGATGAAAAATTATGCTTACTACGTCATCAGTATATGACCCAGAAATAGACAACATAAACTATGTTAAAACAAAATGGAAATGCAGTCACCATCATGTTTATTATGATGCTATTTGGTGAAGACAACTTGGGAATTCCTTTTTCCTTTAAACTTTTTTCTACATTCTAATATGCTTTCACTGTTAATAACATACATGCATTATGTTTATGATATCAAAATATTAATGAATAAAAGCATGTTCAAACAGATTTGTGAAATTTTAAATGATAAACTAAATGTTATAGACTCTTCTTAGTTATATTAATACAAGATAAACGCTCAGAAGTAGTGTTTGTGCTTTGCCTGAAATGCCTGTTTTCCCTGGCCACGCCCCCTGGGCTGGACTGTAGGAGTGACATGTAGTCACTTGGCTTCTCAGCGCTACAACGTCTTCCCGGTGCTATGAAGATTCCATCTCGGTCTTTCCCCCTAGATTCTCCTCCTCTGCTTTATCTTCTAGCAAGGGCATCCTCTAAGCATGTCCTGTCCTCTGTTCCTTTCACTTTTACCAGCCTCTCTAGAGGTCACTTCCAATCCCATGTTAAAACTGATGCTGCAGACAGATACTGGCTGTCCTACATCGAGCACTCGGAGAATCTCATGTTTAGTTCTTTGGCATGTGATTCCGGGATCATTCAGGTGGGTCTCTGAAAACTTCTAAATTATCTGTATGGGCGCCACACCTGGCTTTGGGCAGGAGCTGTGGAGTAACTTTGAATCACAGCAGGAGAACTCATAACAGGCATTCTATGGGACCCAATAAAGGAATATTATTAAGCCATTATTTATCATATACTAAATTAACTGAAAAGTGACAAAAAGGAAAGACAATATTTTTGCTTTGGTATATCACAATTAATTCTCCTTTTCTATTCACACAACGGAAACATGTGCAGATTTCTTTCTACACTAATAAAGATACGGTTCACATGTCACTGAATCATATATTAATCTAGGTGACCTTTTCATAGGCTCTTGCTGGGAACAGCTTTATTGCTTGACCATTATGGCTCTTGACTCAGTTGGTGAGATTAACCCTGAATTGCATCTCTATTATGAAGAGAATTCATTTACTGAATATTTACTGTGTGTCAGACAATATTGTGACTAATACAGAACTGACCACTGCCTAAGGTTTTACAGTTGTATGTATTTCTAGACTGTTATATTTTTGAAATAAGTTCTTAAAAACACACTAACACAATTGCCAAACACTTACCTAGGATAATATGGGCAATTAGTAATTTGGGAATCCCAGAGAAATTCTATCTAAAGATCTAACCTAGGAAAAACTCCCTACCATGGAAAAACTTGCAGAAAAATCACTGTTTATTATAGTTCCACTTCAAATATTAATCAAATGGTTTTATATGCACAACATGCTATGTAGAGTCAAAACTGAAGATTAATAATTATCTGTCTGCATTTCATATTGACAACATATTTTTAAAATTTTCTACAAAATCCTCAATCTCAAAATTTTTAAATCTTTTTCACTTGGAACGAAAACATCTGTAGTAAAAGCTAAAGAATGACCATCTTCTCTCACACATGCACAAACACACACACCCATCTACATATAAAATTTCCATTTATCGTAATTATAATAAAGAGTGGGTCATAATTAAACTAATTCTCTGTCAGGAGTCAACTATAAGACTAATCTTGTTTCAAATCCTCTGATTGAAAGTGTTTATTAAATAAACCAATAAAAGGGAACTAATAAATATTTATTGATATTAATTATATTAATATATTAATAATTTACTATCTGCTGAACTCCCCAAGCCTTATGCAGAATCTGTGAGCTAACTCAGGGGTCTCTGCAGAGTTTTTCATTTTCTGTTGACTCATCTTCATTATATTTATCCAGAAGAAGTGAGTGCTGCCCAATTTCAACTCTGTCTAGAGCAGCACAAATGAATGGGCTTATCAAATACCGACATAAATTTTTAGAATTCTAAAACCTGTTTGTTTGTATTTAAAAAGCTCTAGGCTTAGTGTTAAGCTGAGGCTTACCAAGCCTGGCATGTTCTGGCAGCTCATATCCAGTCCGTAATGAAATAACAAAGAATCTGACTCTCAAAAAGAAAGCTGATAGGAATGTTTTCATTTCCTGAAGCCATTAAAAAAAAAAAAAAAAAAAAAGCTTACATCGTCCACTTTGATTTATTTTAAATACAGACTACTGCTGTCTTGGTTCCAAATGCTAATTTGCACACAGTCTTTGTTTTTAGGCAGACACAAGAAAAACATGCTTTCCCACCTTCTCACCAGGCTTATTTTAAAATACTTCTTTTTTTTTTTCTTTTGAGAGTCTAGGTCACAGAGCTTTATAAAGTAAACAATGAGAAAAGAGTCCAGACTTTTATTCTTGGCCCTAAAACTGACTCATGGTGTCCTCTCAGCGACCTTATTTCTCCTGGAAGCACCTCTCGTCCCCAGAAACAGCCATTAGGAGAGGTGTGCTGTTCCCGGTTCCGTGAGTTGGCTCTGGCACCACCTTCGGGAGGACAGTCTTCCCTTCAGGCGCTGGCTCCTCAGGACGAGGAACGAGTGGCTCTTTGTACCATTTGACTGTCCTACTTCACAGCTACTTCTTACAGTGATTAGATCCACAAAAGATCATTTAAAAAATATGGAGCTGTTGGTATGAAGGAGGCATTAAAAATGTAATTATGGCAAGATTTTGAGAAGTAAATAAATGAGAAAAGTGAGTGTTTCACCGTTGCATAATCAGCCCCTGTCAAAGCTTACAACAGTGAATTGTTTTTCAATAAAGAAAAACAAACTAATAAAATCAAGAAGAGAAATTATTTTAGAAGGAAGGTAATATTTACTAACAAATTATTGTGCACATGTTGTCTTACATATATCATCTGAAACTGTCATTTAACACACAATAGCCATCATTTTAAAAATTCAAATGATAGGTAAACTGAGACAGAAATAAAATACACAGACACACAAATTGTTTGTAATCAAAAATCTGCAAAATGATGGTTTAGAC
Organism: Taxidea taxus jeffersonii; assembly: GCA_003697995.1. Classification (NCBI taxonomy): domain Eukaryota; kingdom Metazoa; phylum Chordata; class Mammalia; order Carnivora; family Mustelidae; genus Taxidea; species Taxidea taxus. The sequence goes on along the minus strand of ML093043.1, from coordinate 86,333 downwards.
TTTTCAACCAGATCTTTCTGGTAGATCTTTCAACAGCATATTCTTACTCCCCACTACACTATTTACATAATTAAATAGAGAAAGAGATTGTGAAAATTTAGTTTTTTTAAACATTTAAGACTTCTTTGCATTTTTGACAATACCTTGCATAATCTATAAGCTGTGAAAATTTCAAACTGTCAAGAAAACAAGAAGTTAGGTATTTATCCAATATTTGGAGCCTCTACTATTGCATTATACACCCAGCTTGGATCCATACATCCCCACCATACCAATGTCATATTACTCCACTTAAATTTCAAACTTCTAGCTTACTGCTGAAAAATGTATACACGGCAATACTGACTCATTCCAAGTAGTAGGAGATAAGACCATGAGATGTACAAAGAAAAAGCATGAGAGGCTGACTTCTGAGAATGTTGATTTCTAAGCACTAAGAGATAACAATTGTCTCACAGCCAGTCTTCTGTGGCAGCAAGACCACCCATGAGCTGAGGTGACTCTTCAGCAATTGCCTTAAATCTTTATTATTCTATTTTATTTTAGATTTTATTTATTTGACAGAGACACAGTGAGAGAGGGAACGCAAGCAGGGGGCACAGACTTCCCACTGAGCAGGGAGCCCAATGCGGGGCTCGATTCCAGGACCCCGGGATCATGACCTGAGCTGAAGGTAAATGCTTTATGACTGAGCCACCCAGGTGCCCCAATTATCTTTTCAAAGTGATCTCTACAACCAATGTGGGGCTTGAACTTACAACCCCGAGATCAAGAGTCATATGCTCTACAGACTAAGTCAGTCAGATGCCTCCCTTAAATCTTCATCTTAACACGTCTCATATGATTGCAATCAGAATTTCCTCATGAACCTAAGTTCTACTCTGAGCACAACCCATGGCTTCACCAGTCAAAAGAAATAGGAGACGGCCTAGAAAGTGTTTATAAGATAAAAATATTAGGGCTGGTTTTAAGCAAAAGTCAACATAATGAGGTATAGAAGAGTTTTGGTTTCAGATTAGAAAAGACCATCCAAATGAAACATTTTGAGAAGACTTTGGAGAAAATAGTGATTGAACTATTCAATTATGCAAGGTGCTGTTGTATAGAGAAAAGCACCTTGCATTAACCCAGAACCTAAGTCACTTCCCCATTCTGTGACATTGGTCAAGCTGCTTCCTAGTGTTAACTTCCTATTCGGAAAGTGAGAGATTAATTTAGGTGACCTGAAAACCTCTAGCAACACTGGATTTTTCATATTTAATATGAGATCAAAAAGTGTCAGAAAAGCAAAGTTAGAATGTGTAATGGCCACACAAATGTCAGAAGCTCTAGAGTTAAAACAGATAATTCGGAATGCTACTTTGTCTTACTGACAATTTAGAAATTTTGGTTGGAAACACCAAAAGAGAGAGATATTACAATAAGGACACAATGTGCATCCCTTGAGATATACAGACCAGAGGAAAGCCTAGATGAATTTAGTATGGCATCATGAAAGAACAACAATTTTTGTAGTGGGGAGAGGGGCAGAGAGAGAAGCAGACTCCCTGCTGAGCAGGGAGCCAGACTTGGGACTCACTCCTAGGGTCCTGAGATCATGATCTGAGCCAAAAGCAGACGCTTAACCCACTGAGCCATCCAGGCGCCCTGAGAACAACTGAAATTGTTTTTAACAAAGGAAATGCATCTGACATTGAAATAATATTATTGGAAATGCTACCCATATGTAATCATACCAGAAGTGAGACGAGAGACCACTTGATTATAAAACAAGTAGACATATTTCAAGATTTTAAAAAACTCACAAAAATAAATATATAAATCATGTAGCAGTAGGAAGAGTTTGCTTGTACCCACTTGGATTGGTGAATTTATTGTTCCAAAAAAAAAAATCTAAAAAACCTACTCAAACATTGAGATACCAAGCTAGATTAAGTATATGGTCATGGAGCTCATTGAAATTTACACACAATTATCAGACTTCAAGGAAGCCCACTCTAACGGGAAACATAAGATACATGTGTTCATTTAAAATAATAAAAGCTAATAATAATGATAAAAGTAAATGATATTAGAGACATCTATGGGACCTTTTGGTATTGACTTCTTGACCTCCATGCTAAGTACTTACACTGCCTTTTAGAGAGAGGGAATATGGCCCACAGGCTGCAGACTATGGTGGTGGCCTCAGGAAGTGGACAATCAGTGCTCTGCCCGGGTCCCCTTGTTGGCTCCAGGTGTGTTCCTCCCCAAGCAGCCAGAAACCAGGTCTTTGATGGACACTCAACTCAGACTGCTGGATTCCACCTGCCTGTACACAGGAGAACTGGGGGTGCTCCCCCATGGAGGCGTGACCAATGCTTTACAAATGCAGAAGCATCATAGTCCATTTTCCTTCCTAATGATTTGAACAACTGCACAGTATCACCTTTGCTGTTAGGAGCTCCCACCAGAATTAAGCCAATTACTCTGCGTGGATGGTGTGTAATATTGTATCCTTGTTTGGCTATCTCCTTCCCTGACCCACCTCCTCACATCCCTACTGGTTTTACCTGGGAAATCTCCCTAATAATTCACTTTCACAAGAAATCTTGCCTTAGGGTTTTCTTCTGGGGTCCCAAACTTACGATACCTTCTCAACAACATTTTTTTTTTTTTTAAAGGGAGAGGAACAAGCAGAACATGAACAACTGAAAACTATAATTTACTGCTTCTATTTGCTGGACGTGGCCAGGTGACAAGGTTCCAGGAAATGATATGTAAGAGAAACGCTGTGGGATATTTGAGAGAAAGGCCTACTTTCCCAACACAGCGATTGTGCATTTCGTCACAAAGCATCTTTCTTTGTCCTGCCTGGTGTATCTGCAGGAGCTAGAGGCAGAATAGCCCAGAAGTGATGGTGAAGACTAAAGGAACCCACTGAGGGGCACAGAGCAGAAGGCAAGAGGAGCATGGTCCAGTGTTCAGTGCCACTGAGAACTCTGGAGGGCCTCCAGACACCTGACAAGGTTACACAAATTAGAATCTTTTTTAAAGTTCTGGGCCATTCTATTTCCATGCAAGTGAATGCAATCTCTCATTGATACTGAGGTGATGGAAACAGAGAACTTCAGAACTTTTTAAAATTTTATTTTAATGGATGAAAATGATGTGTGGTTTTTACGATGGAGTATGAAAAGCCCAATTCCCTTGACATGGGCCAGGTTGGGAATCAAAGTGAAGTACCCTCAGGAAATTTGCTTGAAGTTGCAGTCTAGTGTGGCTTCCAGGCCTCTTGAACAACTCCCCTTAAATTAGCAATGGAGGTCTTTTTCACCCCTGAAAGCCCTCAATCAAGGTCAGAACACCTAGAAATGAATCTCAGCCCCAACACCTTATTAGGTGATGGACTCTGAGCAATTGTGCTAGGTTTACCAACTGCAAATGGTATGAAACATCACCTACCACAGAGGTGGGTTGTGCCCAGTAAAGGTAAAGTACCGAAGTACATAGACTGTGTCTGGCCCATGGTGTTAATTTTACAAGAAACTAAGTTCATTAATTTGAATTTCCTTCAATTCAGGATTCTGATTAGAACAAAAAGAGAGGGTTTTTTTGTTTGTTTGTTTTGGTTTGTTTTTGTTTTGGATGTGATGAGATAATAGGGTGTCAGAAAATTCAACATGGGTTAAGTTTAAATAATGATCTTTTGGGATCTTTAGAATCCTTACATCAAACTGCAAATATTCCAGCGAAACGTGATATTTTAGGAGACATGCACTGACAGCAAGTGGGCAATAGGGTCCTGGTCATGGGAAGGAAGCCACACCATCACCAGGAGACCAGCAACACTCACGTACAGACAGTGGGTACACAAAGCTAGGCAGGTCAGGCGCCGTTGTTGAGAACAAATCATCTGCAAACTGATATCTGGGGTATATTTTGAACTTCCACATATGCAATCCCTGGCCTTTGTTAGTGGTAGTACTTCTGTTAATCTTGGCCCAAGTGTAGAATTGCTTTGTCACCACTTATTTCATCCACTGAATCCATCATTCTGTAATGAAAATGCTGCCCCAGCCCTTTTTAAATAAGAGTTCCCTAAACACAACTCTTTTGTTTGCACTTCATTGTGCACATTTCCAATGAGTGGATAGCTCTGAAATCTTACCCTGGATAATTTACATTAAATGGGTTAAATTATGGAAAACAAAAGGGCTTTTTATTTATATTTTTCCATAAGTACTGAGTGATGGAACTTTTAGGGGTTCTTAGAGATTTACAAATTTTGACCAATGGAAGCATGACAGATAATTGCAAAGAATCCCAGGAAGATCTATGCCCATCTCGCTCCCACCCACCAAGGTTCTTATAAAACCCACTTTCATCCTGAAATAGGGTCATAGTGATGCAAAACCAGAGGGCCAGGTGTGAGCCTCTGTTCATCATGTTCATTATCCAAACTTGCTGATTGCAAGTCATTATACAAATGGGTGATTTACAGAAAAAGAGGTGTGATTAACATGATAGTGCACAGAAAGTTCCTCCATAGCTCAGTGACTGACCTAGAGCATCAGCTTGATAAAAGTTAAGTGGTAAGATTATGTACAACATCTTAATACGTTATTGATACTAAACAGAGTCAAAGTGCCTAAACAGTGCAAAAAGAAAAGAATTGGATTCTTTTCTTTAATGGATTAAGCAAATATGAAGGGAGACATAGGAAAGATCTGACAAGGGCAAGCTGCCACTGGAAATTCCTGAATGAGGAATGTGTTATAAAGACTTACAGACTTAGGGCAACTTGTCTCCTGTAGAGACAGGCACCCTCTGAAGCCTGGGATTTCTCTTCTCTACCCTTGCAGGTGAGGTGTGGTCTGAGGGGATTTTGCATTCCGGACTTTAATACACCTGCGTACTCCTCAACAACCACCTTGTCCAGGTCTACAAGCCGTTCAGCGAAGAAGGAGACCAGTACGTCATCCATTCCAGCAGCAACCCTCTCATTTCTGCAGTCCAGAGAGCCGGCTGTCAAATACTGAAGTCCGGGGAAACCAAAGATGAGCCGTGGGAGAGCCCCTCATGCTTACTGCGCAAGCTTCTGACACCTGCACTGTCCCCTGTGATGCCTACTACAGGTGGGATCTCATGCAGGTTAGTGGGCCTCTTACTCCCCACTTCTGCTTTCTTAAACTTCATAAAGGTTATGATCATGGGACTGCCTCTCTCACAGGATGGCAATGAGGACTAAATAAGGCAATTTAGGTAAAGCACCTAGCACAAGGACTGTCCCAGGGAAAGCACTCACATACTCCTGGCCAGACTGACTCCACAGACTTGCTTACAGTGGTCTGGAGAGAACACGTGCCCGAGGGAGAGAGGGACAGAGCTGCTGCAGGTGGAGAATCCACACCAGAGTGGGCTCTCCAAACAGGAGGCAGGCACTGCGGCCAGTCAGGTTCCAGGAGCAAGGGAACTCCACCAAATATGATGGAATCTGACAGCAAAGCCTGAGCCTGTGTGGCTGGAGTTCAAGAAAAGGGATGGACGTAGCACGAGACACTGAGGTTTACTGGCAGAATCTTATCTGCCAAGGCTCTGTGAAACCAGGGAGCTTTAAAATTGCAAATATCCACTTAAAATTTTAGGAATGTGCTTTCCACTTCAGGACACAGCGAATGCAGTATTTCTGTACATTTCTTTTTCTGGTACGTAATCACTTTCCCTTGTAACTTACTTTTATATACTCAAGTTAAAATGGATTCCAAGGACACCACATATCGCCAATAACCGTCCTGTTGAACTGTTTTATGGGACACCAATCTGGCATCCTGGTGGTGAAAATCAGCTATCACCCTCACAGTTAATTCATGAGGGAGGTGTGTTACTGCTTTATAAAACATCACTGCAGTATTATTTTGAGTAGATGCTAGGTAAAGCTTGTTGGCATTTCAATTGTTATTAAAAAAATCAATAATATATGCATATTTAATGGATATCTGACACCATGTGGAACAAATATATATATATATATTATATAACAGATATTATATATATATACATATACATATATGTGTGTATATATATATACTTTTTCCCTCTCTAGTGGGTTTAAAATACTGAGACCCCAAATAGAGCTGTAGTTTATGTCTCTAGTAAAGGTAATTAAATTGTAAATGCTGATCTCGCTAATGCTAATGAGTGGTTTACTAGAAATAAATTGCACTTTACTGCATTTAGAATGCAATCCACACGTTCAGAAATGACTGGCAAATGAGCACCAGTCAAAGGTATCAGCATACAGTAAGGATGGCAAATGAAAAAAGAAAAAAAAAGTCCTTGCTGAATTCATGCATGCGTATATGAAAATATCAACTCTGAAAATCTCAAGTGCTACCATGAGTCTAAGAAACCATTTACTCCATGCCCCTGCTTTCCTATAAACCATGCAATTTTATTAGCTCTCTTGGCAATGCAGTCTGGTGGCTCAGAGTCTCGATAAAAGAATGTTCTTTTCTAATGTGTTATCTAAGTCCCCTCTGCGGTAATTTAAACCAATCTCTGCTTTGCAGTCTCTCAGCAGAAACAGACTTGAGCTCCTTACCTCCATGCCTGCAAGACTTTCTTGCTCCCCTTCCCATCCTCACTCAGTTCCATATGTGACTAAGAGAGAACCACAGCTTCTGTTCCATAATATTTAAAGGGTAGGTGATAGAAACATCAACAAAGAGCTTTTATTCTATTCTATTCTTCGCTTTAATTCCTTTGAGTTGAAACTAGTATTACTTATTTTTTGAAATAATTTCCTTCTGATGTTATGTATGAAATGTCACAGAAGTAGTTATGCTTTACTTTGTTGCTTATTTGGACCCAGTTACTTTTTTTTGTTAAATTTTTCAGATCCTATACATTAAGTGCATGGCTGACACATGTGCAAATTTACTGACATGCATATGCACTGTTTTCTGTACATGTACATAGAACACCTGCCTGTGTGCACTTGAGGAGGAAGACAGAGCCAAGCAAAATAAGAAAAGGGAGAAGAATCTCCACCTTCTTAGGAAATACTGCATTACATTTTCAGATGTACATTTAGCATTTCTGAAATTAATTAATTACAGTGAACTAACATATTTCTTTTGCAGCTTTCTCATATGGGAACATGCAACTATTAAAAATTAATCATTTTTATTATTTATTAAAATCTAGATTGTGGTGAAGTTAAACTTATTAGTAATCTATTCCCTTCATGCTCTCATATTTAGTAGTGATGCATGGAGTGTTTCCTCTACATCTCCTGCCACTCAGTGACCAAATATAATTCTCTGACTGGTATCAACCACTGTACTTATTCTTAGGATTACCTGAGCTCTGAAACTTTGTTGCTTTCTTGTGTATGTATGCATGTTTAACAGGTTGTCAAAGGTATAATTCACAAATCATAAAATTCACAAGCTCTAAGTGTGTGATTCAATGATTTTTAGGATATTTGTGGGGCCGTTACCAAAATCTAGAACACTTCTATCCCATCTAAGATACCTATTTTATGTAGTCTGTAGTCTGTTTCACATAGTCCTCATTGTGTGATTTAAAACTGTGTCATCTAGGGGAAAATCTGCAGCTACCCAACACATTAATGTAGCTTGTGTAATGCAGAATATATTTTGCTATGAAAATAAAACAATTTTGGGGGTACCTGGGTGACTCAGTTGGTTAAGTATTAAACACTTGATTTTGGCTCAGGCCATGATCTCAGGGTTGTGAGACTGAACTCCCCACTCAGCAGGGAGTCTGCTCCAGAGTCTCTCCCTCCGTCTTTCCCCCTACTTGTATATGCTCTCTTTCTCTCTCTCAAAGTAAATAAATAAAACTTAAAAAAAAAAAAAGCAATTTTCACATCTATAAAAGTGTCCTGTAAAGCATGTGTATCTTTATCCATCTGGATAGCCATAACAAAATACCACACACTGGGCAGTTTATAAACAGCAGAAATTTTGCTCACAGTTTTAGAGGCTGGAAGTCTGAAATCAAGGTGCCAGCACAGTTGGGTTCTACTGAGGTCTTTCTTCTGGGGTTGCAGACTTCTTGTATCTTCACACAGCAGAGAAGGCTGGAAGTTTGTGGGGTCTCTTTTATAAGGGCACTAATCCCATTCATGAGGGCCCCACCCTTATCACCTAATCATTTCCTGAAGGACCTCTCCCAATACCATCACCTTGGGGGTTAGGATTTCCATACAGAAATTTTCAGGGGGTAGGAAAAGAATAAATGAAACAAGATGGGATCGGAAGGGAGACAAACCATAAGAGACTCTTACTGTCACAAAACAAACTGAGGGGGGCTGGAGGGAGGGGGGTAGGGAGACGGTAGTGGGGTTATGGACATTGGGGAGGTTATGTGCTATGGTGAGTGCTGTGAAATGTGTAAACCTGGCGATTCACAGATCTATACCCCTGGGGCTAATAATACATTATATGTTTATAAAAAATTTTTAAAAATTAAAAAAAAATTCAGGGAGACACAGACATTCAGCCTATAATAATATATTTTGATAGCAAAAACAAAAACCAAATGTTCATTATTTTTAATATACTTCAAATAAAAAGACTGGACACAGATTCTGACCACAGATCAATGACATGGAAAAAATATTCAGTTAGACTTTAGTCTCAATCTATAAATTGCACTGCTATGTCTTGAAAATGGGATCTAGTTGGCCAGATTCTCAAGCTTCCAAACCTGCTTCCTTAGTAACCCAAAAGTCACACTTATATACACTTTCCACGTGAAAGTCTCTAATACTAACCTCTATGGGAACAGACAAAAGGGGCCCAATTAACCCATCTGAGGACATTACGAAGTTGAAAGCAATTTACTATGTTCTTACATTCATGCTACATACTCCCTAGACAGGGGTTATCTTACTTAGATGTTGTTACAGCTTGTACTTGGAGCTAAGAAAGGCAGTAAATGTTACCATAGCTAAAAGTAAACTGTTTCTCTGGATGAAATTAGGTATAATAAAATATAAAGGATGAGATCAAGAATCTTTAAAAATTACCCAGGTATTTTTTATATATACTTGGGTCCAATCTAGAAAAACTTAGGTTGTAATTTTTACTAGAAAAGTTCACATATATTTACAAAATAATCAGCATTACTAAATAATGCATTAGTGAAAGATACATACAAAATCTACAAAAGGGAAATCAGAGATGTAAGCATGATGAGTGTATTCCCAGAATTGTCCAAGGGCAAATACGCTAGAGTTTTTGTGTGACAGATAAACAAATGTCTTTATTAAAAAGGGTTCTGTTTGGGGCGCCTGGGTGGCTCAGTGGGTTAAGCCTCTGCCTTCGGCTCGGGTCATGATCCCAGGGTCCTGGGATAGAGCCCCGCATCGGGCTCTCTGCTGGGCAGGGAAGGGAGCCTGCTTCCTCCTCTCTCTCTCTACCTGCCTCTCTGCCTGCTTGTGATCTCTGTCTGTCAAATAAATAAATAAAATCTTTTTAAAAAATAAATAAATTTAAAAAAGGGTTCTGTTCATGTACAATGGTTTGATGACTTTGGCTAATGGGATCATACCACTAGTACTCTGATACGATTTTGTGGTCATCAACCAATCTTTTTCATAATTGACATTATTTACTAGGCATCTGTAAAGACAGACAATATTCCCATTGGTGAACAGAAGTCACATTTGATAGTTACCATTTTCAGTATCAATTTAGGAACAATGTTCACAAAATAGTACCAAGGGTTGTTTATTTGGTTATGCCAAATTAAACTCTAGGACCAGATGATTTGGGAGATCATGAGTAATTAAATTTCCAAACCTAGATGCTGAAGAGTGGTCTTTGGAAAATCCCTAAGTT
>ML093043.1:50986-69987 GCA_003697995.1 Taxidea taxus jeffersonii | reverse complement strand
CCCCCCTCCTTCCTACCTTCCTCACTTCCGTCCTTCCTTCCCATGCTTATACCCCAGGTTTCCGATCTCTCAGTAAATACATTCCATTTATTTGGAGGGAAGTCTGAATTGTGTGTGCCTCACAACCAATTCAAACACATTTCTGTTTCATAATCATCTGATTTTAGGAAGCATATGGATTTTGCCACAAGGCTCTGCTCCACTAAAAAGTATATTTTTGTTATCACTGCAAAAACAAATAATTCCATTTCATTGCCAAACTTTTTAACTTAATTTATGATAGCACTTAGAATGTTTTAACATTCAAGAGAATGAACTACAAAAGCATTATTTTATTCAGTGAATTGAATGAAAAAGAGGAAAATTATTGGAATTAATGGATATAAAACTGGCATCACTTAAGTGTGAAGTTATTTTGCTAATGGAGTCAACATATTAGCAGCTGTAACTTTAATACTTTTTTGTATATGCACAGGAAAGCATCAACTCCAAAATGAGGAACATTAATTTAGAATAATCTTTTGATCTAAATGAAATATGCTTTCCAGAGTACTGGGCAAACACATTTTATGCAGCTGCATGGGCTGTATAATCTTTGGGCCCAGACTTCTTAATAATTACCAACCTCTAAAGGTGGAATAGAAAATGGAATCTTATTAAAGTCACATCAAATTATTCTCTTGCAGCTATTAATAACATATTTCATTAACAATTGAGAAATCCTGAGAAAGTTCTTACCTGGCTGGGTACTAGGACAATAGTTGTAAACCAGGTAATATGGCCAACCTAGGTAAAGACTTTGTAATACTGCTTTGCCATGATAAGCTCTATGTAAATGTTTATAATTTTTTTCTAAATCAGATTGTATTACTGCCAGAAAATAAGTCTTACTTGGCTGTCAGCTTTCACGATTAAACTAGCTTTGACAATTAAATTACCCTATTAACACAACTGTAAGATGTCCTTTTTTTCCTTATCAGTTTCTCTGAAATCTATACTGTGTTACTAACTGCTCAGGTTAACCGCAATAATGACACAGTTAGTGTGCATATAGGAGGGAAATAGCTTTATGACTATGAAGCTACATGATGGAGTCAACAAAGTATTATCATTTTAGGAAGGGCTGTAAAAACTGGATTGCTTAGATCAGTTCCAATGACACTGTCTGGGAAGTATCAAGTAAATACAAGGATCATCCCCTGGTGAGGAATGAAAAAAGAAAAGAAGTGGATGACCCTCAGTTAAAGGAAAATTGGTTTCAGTTGAGAGAGTTGCACAATGAATGGAGAAATACGTAAGAAGTAAGTGCCTAACTGCTTATATTATTCATGTGTTCTTTTTGATGAAGCACGTGAGAGATATCATATATATGTAATTTTAATCCTAGAGGAGAACATAGGCAGTAACCTCTTCGACATCGGCCACAGCAACTTCTTTCAAGATAGTCTCCAAAGGCAAGGGAAACAAAAGTGAAAATGAATTTCTGGGACTTCATCAAGATAAAGTCTTCTTCTACACAGCAAATGAAATAGTCAACAAAACAAACAGGCAACCCACAGAATGGGAGAAGATATTTGCAAATAGCACTACAGACAAAGATCTATAAAGAACTTCTCAAACTCAACAACCAAAAATCAAATGATCAAGTCAAAAAATGGGCAGAATACATGAACAGATACTTCTCCAAAGAAGACATACAAATGGCTAACAGACAACATGAAAAAATGTTCATCATCACTCGCCATCAGGGAGATTCAAATCAAAACCACACTGAGATACCACCTTATACCAGTTAGAATGGCAAAAATGGACAAGGCAAGAAAAAACAAATGTTAGAGAAGTTGTGGAGAAAGGGGAACCCTCTTACACTACTGGGGGGAATGCAAGTTGGTGCAGCCACTTTGGAAAACAGTGTGTAGGTTCCTCAAAAAATTAAAAACAGAGCTACCCTATGACCCAGCAATTGCGGTACTGGGTATTTACCCCAAAGATACTGATGTAGTGAAAAGAAGGGCCATCTGTACCCCAATGTTCATAGCAGCAATGGCCACAGTCGCCAAACTGTGGAAAGAACAAAGATGCCCTTCAACAGACGAATGGAAAAAGAAGATGTGGTCCATATCTACAATGGAATATTACTCAGCCATCAGAAAGGACAAACACCCAACTTGTGTATCAACATGGACAAGACTGGAGGAGATTATGCTGAGTGAAATAAGTCAAGCAGAGAAAGTTAATTATCACATGGTTTCAGTTACTTGTGGAACATAAGGAATAACATGGAGGACATCAGGAGAAGGAGAGGAGAATTGAGATGGGGGAAATCGGAGGGGGGAGACAAACTATGAGAGACTGTGGGCTCCAAGAAACAAACCGAGGGTTTTAGAGGGGAGGGGGTTGGGGGGATCAGTGAGCCTGGTGGTGGGTATTAAGGAGGGCACGTATTGCATGGAGCATTGGGTGTGGTGCATAAACAATGAATCTTGGAACACTGCATCAAAAACTAATGGTGTATTTCATGGAGACTAACATAACACAATAAAAAAAAAAAAAGAAATCATTACATCACTATTTTACTTTCTTATTGATATATATGCTTCTAAATATTTCTCTTTTCTGTATGATGAAATGTAAAATTTATTTTAAATCCTTGCTAATAAATGTGGAATCTTAGTGTGGTGTCTCTAATGATGGGAACTTATAGACTTCTATTCACAGTGCCTCATAGTGCCCTCATAGAAAGAGTTGTCACTTTCTAATATTTCTTAAACTGAAATGAAGAAATCAGGACTAAGCAAGAGATGTGAACTAGAGTTTGTATAAATACACATTTATGTTTATAATTCTTGTGTTTTTTTATGTGTTGGTATTTTTCTTCTACATTTTTGTCCTCCCATCTTTCATTTCTTCCCTTCCTTCATCCCTAACTTTGTATAAATTTGTAAACTCTCCTCTAAGGCAATCTACAGGAAGTAGACAACTTACATTAAGTGATAATAGGATAGTGTCTCCTAGAGTGCAACAGCTGCTCAGGACCTGTACTTCCTGGACTCTCCCTGAAGGGAGGAAGGGAACTCCTGCCTGGCCAGCCATGTCAGTCAGTGAGGTGCTAAAGGGAACTCACACTCCATTATCTACTCTTTCACACTGGGAACAGATCTCAGAATTAACTATCGAATGTGAAACATCTTCAAAAATCATACAATTTTATACATGTATGAGCAAAACAGTTATACTCATTCATGTAAGAATTTGGCATAACAGCTTTATATGTTTTCAGTGCTAATAAATTTTGTTTCATAAATTTACTAATTGGGATACGTTTGAATTTAAAAGGGGAAGAAAACAATTTCCCCATCTCCTGCTCCTAACTGCATATGAAACAAAGGTGGCCATTTTAAATGGGGGTGTAGATGTCTTCTAAACTCAGAAGTGTGTATCCTCCAAGTTATCCAACCAACTTCATGTAGACTTGTTGGTATATATGAGAATGAAGTTGAATATGTTCAAGACTTCCATAAAATGGTTCAGCTGTTCAGAGTAAAAGCATCCCAAGCTGCTGCTATGTAAAAATATAACATCAACCCTGATTCTGATGATCTGTATGGACAAGGATGACAACATCTATGAGGTATAATGCTAGGAGGAGAGGATTTATTCCAAGAAAAGTTTGACAGGGAAATTACCACATGAGAAATAGTTCGTATAGTGTGAGAACCCTTCCTGGTAATGGCCAAGGGAAAGTGGGTCTAAATGGCTGTCATCAGCTCTTCAGTAAACACCCTCCATGTTCATCTTCTTACTCTTTGACCTCCTTCTGCTCCCATGTTCTTGTCTTTTCTTCTTGTTCTTTATTCAATGGGTTCACCTCCTTATTATTCAAATGCTCACTCAGGCTTTCTTTCTCCTTTCTTTGCCGAGTATAATTACTTAGGGAAATTTATTGCATTTTGAACACATACAATGGATATTTATTGAGTGTGCCAGATTTCTCCCCTTTGCTCTTCACATTGTCTTGTCCCCCCACCTTTCTATGCCCCAGATCCTTTATGGGATCCATGGACAGGCCACAGACCTCGGCTTCTAGTTGTATTCTACCAACTGAGAGCCCCATGAAGAGACTGAAGAGGGGAGGACATGTAAGACAGGGTGTGTATTCTGCTCACGCCTTCTGCTTGATGTTGCTTGTGTCCTTTGACTTGAACTTCTCATGGCAACTCCTTTTTTTGTTTCTGCTTCCATATTCCAGCTACTGATCTTTTCTCCCTGTCCTTCCGGGATGGCAAGAGCTGAGCTAGCCCTGGGCTAACTCTCTGCACTGTGTCTCATGGTTTCTCCAAGCTCATGCCATTCTAAATACTCCAGTCAGAGACAAACTTTCTGAATACTCCCAGTTGGAAAGAGACCTCTGTCTCGTATCTAGAAATCATCAATACAATGACCTCCCGCTCTGCTAAAGATACACAATTAACCTTTGAAACACACTGCCCCAGCCCCCATCCTCCTCCCTTGCTTACCAGAGGAAATCACGAACCTCAATGTACTATCTATTCACTCCGTACATTTTAGTAGGATATTAATATTGTGATATGGCTATGGAATCTTTTTTCATGTTTTTCACCTTTCATAAGTAGATTCATATGATATGTGTTCTTCTGAAACCTGACATTTCCCACTGGAGTTCATATTCCAGAGATTCCTGCCTATCAGACATTTTCACTAGGGCATTTCTTCAGTTGTGTCCTATATACCATACATCATGTGTTTTTTATACTGTTGATGAACATCTTTTTGATGTTCATCAAATCAGATCAGTAAGATGAACATCCTATTGCTTCCATCATTTTGCTGTTACAGATTTTCCAGCTATGGTGATGCTTGCACAGGTCCTCCAGCACTCGTGTCTCTCTAAACTATGAGGTATAGCATGGGAACACCTTCAATTTTACCAGACAATGACAGTTTGGGGTTTTTTTCCCCCTAGTCACAAACCATTTGTTTTTAAACCACCAGAAGTATATTACAATCCAAGGATCCTACCTCCTTGCCAATACCTGATACTGTCTAGCTTTTAAATTTTTACAAATTTGGTCAATATTTTTAGTGCATATTTAATTGGCAGGTCCCTAGATAACTAATTAGGTTGTAAATCTTTTCATGTGATTTTTTGTCAGGTCTTCTGCCCATTTTTTCTAGTGGATTGTTGACATTCTCACTGATTTGTAAGACTTTTCTTTTTAATATCCTACATATAAATCCATTTTAAAATCATATGTTTAATGGGAAAGTCTCCCAGCATGTGACTTTATTTTTTATTCTCTTTATGGAAGTTTTTGATGAGAAAAAGTTCTTAATTTAATGTGATTAAATTTACAACTCTTGTCCATTTATTGTTTTGAATTTTTATGTCTGACTTAAAAATATATTTTCCAATCATGATATCATATCATATCATGATATCATAGTATTTTGTACTCTAAAATTTTATAATTTTGCCTTTTTTAACCTTGAAAATTTTAATGGAGCCCACAGTAACCGCTTTATATGTTGTGTAGGAGGAATCCAACTTGTTTTTTTTCTTTCCAAATGGATGACTCCTTGTGATGAGGTAATGTATTAAATAATGCCTTCTCTCTTCACTGCTGGGCGAAATACCCCCTAGCCCATCTAGGTTACCTATATTATGTCTATTTGTGGGTTATCTATTGCTTTCACTGGTCTGTTTTTCTATTTCTGTAATAGATTGATGCAGGTATAAAAAGACATTTTTATTACAAGTCTTGATATGTGGTAAGGCAAGTACCCTCAACATGTTCCTAGTGTCTTGTCTATTATTGGAACTTTGAGCAACCATGTAAAAAACCATGTAAAAAAGTCAGTGTGGGTAAACACACACATGCATGCATGTGCACACACACACACACACACACACACACACACACACAATACTGGCATTTTAATTGGAAATTTACTAGACCTAAGAATCAATATAGGAAGAACTATAACTTATATTAGTTTCCTAAGGCTGCCATAACAAAGTACCACAAACAGGGTGACCTACAACAATGGAAATGTATTCCTCTCATACTTCCAGAGGCCAGGAGTCTGAAATCCAGGTGTCAGTAGGGCCATCCTCCCTTGATGGCTTCAGAGAAGGATCCTTTTCTCCCTCATTCTAGGCTCAGTGACTTGCCACCAATCTTTGGTGATCCTTGGCTTGTAGATGCCGACTTTTTCTTCTATATGCTTATTTGCCATCTGCCTGTCTTTGTTGGTGAGCTATCTGTTAAGGTCTTTGGTCCATTTTTAATTTTTTTTTAATTGTATAGTTTTGAGAATTCTTTGCATATCTGTGTTCTATGTGACGGTATCTGTGACAGGGTCAGTGATAAATAAGCTTGGGTAGGATATACAGGTAGATTGAAAAAAAAAAAAACCCAAACCCACATCCTTTCTACAGTCAACAACCAGGTTCTCTAGTATTTATTGGGAATCTAGTGGTGCATGTCACAGTACCAGACATGGCTATCATGGTGACAACTCCAAAAGAGAACAATATAGTTAAAATAGTTTTATTTCCTACTTAGTCGTGTCCTGATGGTGTACACACATGTTAAAATGGACACGAAAAGAAGGAGGTTTGCAGTGAGGAACATTCAGGAAATCTTCCAGACAGGGAGGGTTAGAGCATGCAGATGCTGGGCAGAGAGGAAGAATGCGCACGGAAAGTAGAGGCAATAGCAGGCACAAGGCTTCAGAGCTGGAACAGTACTGGGGAAATCTACCCCATTTCTGCTGGACTCCCCTCCCCAGGAGAATGACACATTTCACAGACATTCTTTATTCCTTGCTTCCAACTAGATTCCCATGTACCCCATTCTTCAGCCATGGATTACCCTCTTCTCCCTTCATTCTTATTTTCTGTATTTTAGCAAACATAGTTATTTTGTCTGACATCGATAAAACCCTACCTATTCTTCAACAATCTACTACATTCTCTGACCAAACACCAGCTCATTTCTTAAGTTATCCCTGATCCCTCACTGTGATATCTTTCCCTCCAAGAAATCTGGAGGTCATATTTCTAACATTTTTCATGTAGCTTAGAGCGATTACCATTTATGGAACCAGATGTGGCAGAAAACAGCTCTCCATTTTGTTTTATCACCTACACTAACCTGCAGAGTATCCCAAATATAATTAGAAATTCTAAAGGACAAAGACACAAGAGGTGCTAACAATGTGTTTTTCCAAAAAAAAAAAAAAATGTGTTTTTCCCCCTTTTTGCCTGTATGACTCATGATTTGACGCTTCATGTATATTATCTTATTTACATATAGTGTCACTGCATTTATGCTCTAACTAGGTATTATTATTTTCTTCCACGTGACACATGTGATATATGTCACTCACCTGAGATCAAAAACATAATATGGCAGCAGAGCTGGGATTCAGATTCAGATTCAGACCAGCCAAGTCCATTCAGCCCCTGCACTAGCATAAACCACAGATAGCTGACAGAGCTTGGCCCTTGCACAAGGTCCCTTGCCTTGCCCAAGAAGCGAGAAAACCTAGAACAGTGTATTCTTAGGGAAGGCATCTCAGATAAGGAGGACACAAGAAACAGAAACAGGCTTTTCTTGCATACACACAATGTCTTCTGTTGGGTCAGATTCTTGTTCTTAAGCAGATCTGAGGGGTACTGAGTAGATTTGGCTACAACCATCAAGGGAAAAGTTGAATCACTAATGATGAGTCATAGAATATTAGGCCTTGTGTGGGTCCCCAGTATTTGCTAAAGCAAAGAAACAACTTAGCAATTAAACAGTGTTTGAAATTGAGGGCCAGACTAACTGGATGACAAATAATCAGAAAAGTAATGTTTCATTTTTAGAAATTAGTATATATTGTAATGTCCATATTAGTAAGTGCACAGGTTAACATATAGCAAGGTCCATATTAGGAAATAAATAGATTAATTTATCAAAGTACAGGAAAAATATACAAATACCCAATTTGAAGGTCATCTAGTAAATGGGAAAAAAGTTAAAAAACTATACAGAAATCCTCATGTCACTCACTTTTTCTACCACCTCAACCTCTTCACCTGTTGATTAATTCCACACTTTAGTCATCACGCCACTCCAACAGTTGGTTCCCATTTGCACAAAGTGTGACAGTTACCAGCAGGATAAATAAAAGACCATTTAAGCAACCTGAGTGATATCCAAGCCTTCTCATGTAAATGAAAGAGGCACATAGTCTTCACAGGATGCCACTTTTCTTTGATGCTGGCATCTAAGTGCATTCTACAAAAATTCTAAGTAATTCTTAATTCTCTAATGAAGCAGAGGACCTCAGCCTTCATTTGCTTAAAAGTTATATCAAGTGTGATTAAATTTTTCTGGGGATTTATAATCTTTTATCGATCAATAAATAGTACTTTGAACACAACACCCCATTTTTAATAGATGAAACTGACCATTTTAATTCTCAATCAAAGTTAACCAATCAATTTTGATAATCAATCAAAAGTTAACCAAAGCAGCACCATAAAGAAAATAAATGAGACTGACACAGGAATGGAGAAAACATTATGAAATTATATACAGTGGCCACATAATGCTACACTTTGAGACTTTCCCCCTGTTACTGACACTATTTGTCCTTCACCACAACCTTTGAAACACCACTGTACTACTCTAGTTTTGTTCCTCCTATTGCAGAAGAGAACGATGAATGTAAATTATAAAATAAAATGCAATGTTTCCTCAATAATGGAACTTAGTAGAAGGGAGTTTGGGGATCTTTTTTGAATCTGTCACTCTGGATCTTGCCAGTACTTGCTTGTTATACATGTGACACAATAAAATGCAAACACAATATTATGAATGCATTTTTTAAAAGTGGGAAAAATTAATCAGGCTAAATTTCCTAACGATTCACACTTTAGAAAACTGGAACCACTCATAGCTATTTATTCAGCTTTGTGATACTGCAGTTAGCTGGAACCAACTCCCAGGATTCAAACCCATTTTTTCCTGTGACATGTTAAATGCTACATGCATGGACTATTCATACTTAAAAAAAAAAAATACTTGCCTATTTAAAAGGATAAAGCTACTCAAGAATAACCAAGGTATGTAAAAACCTCAGGGCTAAATTCAGGGCTGAGAGAGAGGCTCTGGGTATCAGTACTTCTTACAACACTGAAGAGGCTTCTGGACAGAATGTAGCTATCAGGAGAAGTGAAAATATCTACCCCCAGAAGCACAGCCTGTCTCCTCCCAGCAGTGTAGTTACTTCCAGCACCTAGGAGAGCTCCTCCCCACCAAGTCCTTCCCCTTCTTCTGATGATGCCTGTAGAACACCTCATTCCCCTGCCCCACTTCCCATCACTGCCCCTGTTGCTGGGCTATTCTGTCCAGTCTCCTCACACACTGTGCCCTCTACCCCAACACTCTGACATGGCCCCCCAACAAGTGCTCCTTGGTGGGTCAACTCGCTTCTCATCTCATCCGGGAAAGTGCTGTCAAGTCCATTCCACATAAGTTACAACTCGACTCAGCATCCGCTATGAAAATTACCATTTTCTATTTTATTTTATGAGTGTGTGATAGGGACTTCAGAAGGAGCTCGTATTTTCCAAACTAAAATTTAGAATTCATTGTCCAAGCCAAAATAAATAAATAAATAAGTAATCCCAAGATATGGGTTCAACTGTATGAGTTTATAAAGATAATAAACACAAACCATTTTCCTATATGCATAATGTATGCTCTATTTTGAAACCTATATAGATAGATAGATAGATAGACAGATATATGTATTTAGACAAGAATTAGGTACCACCAAACAAATGTTGGGTATTCGATTCCAGGATGATTCTTTACACTTATTTTTATCTACTTAATGATTTTTCAAGATTTGCAAATGTGTATCCTACCTAAGCTCCAGTATTCTTGGTGGCAAATGAGTATAATAATAGAGATCTACATTATACAGTTATTTCAATGATTAAATTGAGATAATTCATACAAAATCATGAGTATATTGTAAGAGCTCAAGGAATGCTAGCTTTTATTACTATTAGCAGGTGCTGAAATAATGAAGAATATAGATATACTACAAACTACATGTAGAACTTCATTTCTTTTTAAGATTTTATTTATTTTTTAAGTAAACTCTACACCTTATGTGGAGCTCAAACTTATGGCCCTGAGATCAAGAGTACCATGTTCTACCCAACGAGCCATCCAGTTGCCACGACAGGTAGAACTCTAAATGTGTACCACAGTAAAACTGTAACTTTGGCTGATTACATGTTTCCCATATATGTCATTTAAACCCATTTAGCACTCTGTCTATGAAATATATGTTAATCTAGGTTAAAAAATATTTTTTTTGTCTGTGTATCAATGAGCTACAACAAGTGAACAGGTATAGAAATGAAACAGTGAGATTTTATATGAATAACTGCCTCTCTCATTTTAAAGATCTGTTTTAGTAAAAAAAAATGAAATAAGGATCTGTTAAATTAGTTTCTACAGAGGTGAAATGATGTGTTTAGCTATTCAGGTAGTTCATAACAGAATTTTAGTTATAACCTATATGTCATGATTCTCAAATTAGCGGTATATTTCGGTACCAACATTTATAATTATTTTAATCGATATAGGCTATATTGAAACATGTCTGAGGTTTTTTTTTAAGGACCGAGAATTTGGCAAGTTTTGTAAAGACCTTTTACAAAGTCTTCTAACTGCTGTAAAACAAGTAACTCCCAGCTCATACTGCTTTCATATTCATCTGGAGCTGCTTTGTAATCCATCATAATATTTAAAATGGATTTGTTTCCATAAATTATGTTTTGGTGTGATTCATTTTACCTTTGTATATTATTTCCTGCACAGAGAAATAAAACTTTGTGTCATTCCAGAATAGTAAGATCCCCAGAACAGTAAGTATTAGATTCATGAAAATCCAAAGTGCCAGAAAGGTTTTCCAAAGCACTCACTCAGTTAAGATTCTCCATCACTGACAACGCTAAGGCAAATCCTCCTTTTGCAATTTTTAATTGAATTACTAGCATACATAATTTATATACTCAGGCCACTTACAACTACTTCTTCATACAGTTTTATAGCCTCTGACAGAATGGCTTCCTCCCAGCCTGACAGTCTCGCCACCTTGTGGAAGGATTAACTGGACAACGTGACAAAATATGGCCAGGCACCACAGAATCCAGAGAATCATAGTGGGGCTAATAGCCTGTCTATCCTGAGGAGTGCCATGGTGTTTTCATGATCAACTCTGGTTCTCAGGGCAGCACATTTAAACTGTTCTAAATTGCACCGGCCGAATCTCTGCATCATGGCAGCAAACCTTCCTGTTAGGCTCTCTGAAGGGCTGCACAGGTTATTCTGAGGTTTAGATCTTGGAAACACAGTCACTGAGTTACTGTCTTGGTACTCCAGAAACAACTATGCACTATGGGGATTGCTGAGAGGCAGCTCTGGGGTTCTTCCCCTCAGGTTAGGCTCCCTGTTGGGGGCCACTTGGAGTAGCACCCAAAGGCTTCAGACAGACAAAAAGACTGAGATGCCCACAACTGTCCACATCCACAGAAAGTTAAAGAAGAAATGAACCCCAGAGCCCTAGGCTGAATAAGACAAGGATCTACCAGTTCATGTCTCACTGGCATAGACTTTTCACTGTTCGTTTCTCGTAAAGACAGACATTTTCAGGAATATTGTTATTTATATTTATTTTGCAACAAGAAATCCTTTTCTTGTGGGTAGAGCACCTGCCATGACACCTGGTGCTCCCCACCCATACCATTTTGTGAAGAAGTATCTGGTTAAATACTGTCCCACAAGGTGACAGTTACAAACATGCTGAACAGGTCTTCAATGACTGGTATCTTTGTTACTCAATGAAGTCCTCCAAACTGGTTAAATTCTTTATGTTCACTAGTTAACCTTTGAAGGGAAGAGAAAGGGCACAGTCTTGTCTTCCCAACAAATCTCTAAATTAAATATAAGTAAGTAATTGTGAGACAGTATGTAAGAAGGGAAGAGAAGTAAACAAGGAAAACAGGTTAGCCATAGGCTAAAAGAAAATGTGAATGATAAAAATAAAAATAAAAAAGCCAGTAACTACCAAAAACACAAAACTCACACACCACTTAGACAGAGACTTTAATTTCACTTACTATCTAGAGCTGATTTTGTATGTACATGTACATATACTGAATTCTTATATTTTAACTTCAGATACTCCTGATGGGGGATAACAGCAATAATCCAGAGCAATCGAGGCTTGCTGATGGCCCTCACAACTGAACCGGCACCTATCACTATCACCACATGTCACCATAAATATACCATACCCTTGGCTAATGTGTACACGTCAAAGCTGTTATAAAGTAACTGTCTTGTGTTTAATGAACTGAGCTGAATCACTTTGAGGTTGGCAGTCTCTCTAGTCTAAATGCAAATCCTGAAGTTAATTTTAGAAATGTAAAGGATCACAGAGATCATATAATCAAACGTTCTCATTCTATGGGAGAAGATATGAAATGTCTGTGAGAGTAAGTGCCTTGCCTAAAACAATGCCAGTGAAATACTAACTCTCAGTACAGATCTTCCTTGACCTCAGTTGGGCGAAGTCCTGATAAACTAATGCTAAGCTTAAAATATTTTAAGTTGCAAATGCATTCAATATACCTAACCTAACAACTGTCATAGCTTAGTTTAGCCTCCTTTACACATGCTCAGAACACTTACGACAGCCTGCAGGTGGGCAAAACCACCTAACACAAAGCCTGTTTTACAATAAAGTGTTGAATACCTCACATAACTTATTGGATACTGTAGGGAAAGTGAAAAATGGAATGGATACACATAGTATATAGTGGCAGTGAGGCTGCCACTGCCCAGAATCAAAAGAGAGTATCTACTACATATTTCTGGATGAGGAAAAGATCAAAGTTCAAAATTCAAAGCAAGGCTAATACCAAGTGTGTATCGCTTTCGCACCATGGTCAAAACCCATAAGTGGAACCATCAGAAGTTGGGGATCACCAGTACATAACAAAAGGCATTCAGTTCATCTGTGATTTCTGATCAATTCCTTCTTCCATTCCCTCAACTCTTAAAAACTGCTTATTCTTCTCCTTAAAAACCTTTGATGTTTCCCTACTCATGCGTAAGTGATGACCTAATCCAGGACTACCGTGAAAAACTGAAATCTAACTCCTTTGCTTACTTTATCAATACAGTCTGTCATCTCTCTCTTCCTCTCCCTCTCTCTCTCTCTCCCCCTCTCTCTCTCTCTACCTTCCTACCTACCTACCTCTACCTATGTCTCACCTTTGGCTGTGGTCATCATTTACTCTCCTGATACCAAAAGCAGGTTTCATTCCTCCTACTTAGAGCATGTTTTCCTCCTGCACTCTGAAAAAGGCTATGTCACCAACGATGCCTTCTATAGTTATATGCACTTCAAGCTCATCACAAATCCATAATCTGTATCTTTCTTAGAAAGACACGTACGATACACACACAGACACACATTCCTTTGAGCCAACATACCCTTCCAGGTAACACAGTATATGCCATTTTCTTTTTATGGCCAAATTTCTTACGTTTCAAATATTCTATTTTACATTCCAAGCCACCTACTCTGCAAACCACTCCCTTCTGGTCACATCACTTTAATGAGTTCTTGAGAAACCAGATGAATGCCATGATGCCTATTCAAATACATAAAGTCCTCACCTACTTGATTCTTCAGCAGTATCCTAGGCCTCCTCACAAACTCGTCAAGAGCCACATCACTTGAGCCCATTTCCTTGTCCATCGGTCACCCTGTTTCACTACTCCCTTTTAGAGCAAAAGCTCTTGAAATGCTATCTATGCTTCCTGACCATTTCTTTACCTACTACGCCTCCATCCGGTATAACCTAAATTCTGCCTCTACCATCCTGTGCAAGCTGCTCCTCCTCAATCCATAGTGATGTCCACCTTAAAACCCTTCAGATAAATACAGAAGGGCACAGTCCTGGAATACCTTATTCAACTTTATATTTTAAAAATTAGCTTTGGATGGGGTGTAAAATGAGATTACCTGGCACTGAAGCTTTGTATCATCTTGATCTAGATGATACAGGTGGTTATTGTAGTTAAGGAGTCAAAGAATAATGGTGTCCTCCCGGTCTGGTGGTGGTGGGATGAACGTGGAGGTGCAGGTGTGCGGGCTGTGTGGGAGAGAGAGAATGGGCAGGATATGACTAGGTGTTGCCAGCTAGAGAGGCAAGGGAGTCAAGATCCTATACCAGATATTTAGACCAAACTTGGCAGATGGTAACGGACCTAAGACACTGTACTGTGGAAGAAAAGTAGAGTTTACAGGGATGAAGCTTTGGACATGCAAATTTTTATCACTGGAATGGCAAATATCTGGTTGGATATACATGACTGGAGATAAAAGAGCTGAAAGGTAACTGTATCTAGGTGTCTTGTGGCATCCATTCGCTCATTCAAAAATTATTTGTTGAGGACCTACTACCTACTTACTGTACACCAAGCAAATGTGTAGGCTCTAGAGGTAAACATTGGTGGGGGGAAAATTAGAGATTTTATACTTGTCTTGGTAAAATAAACATTGGACATATAAAATAAGTAAGCTATATGGCATGCTAGAAGGTGATAGGCATTATGTAATAAAAGTAGGTTGGTGTAAGGAAGGCAGGGAGTACCTGATCAGGGGTGATGCATTTATAGACACACAGACATGGAGATGAAAAATACAGCCATGAAAATACACAAACTGAATTTTTTTCAGCATTCTGTAGAGAAGAGGAACTAGGGGAACACTCAAGAAATTTCCTACAGAGAAGAAAGGGATCATCAGTGTCCAGTGGCCAAGATAAAAATGTGGCTAAAAGGAAAAGAGTTTTCAGCTCCACAAATGCTGGAAGCATCACAGTTGAACTGAAGACTAAAGAATAATGGGCTTCCAAAATTATCTTATAATGAAGCCCAATTTTCTTAATGTGCAAGTTCTTGATTAGCAAGATGGAGCTTCTGACCCCCTTCAGCTTTAGTCCATGCTGTTCTCTTCCTCCCTCCATTCACTGCAGGAAATAATACACCTCGTTCCATATTTTAAATACCACAGTTTACTGTGTTTACAGCCTTGGAGCCTGTGCGCTTGCTCTCTGTATGCCTGTGACGAACATGCCCAGCCACTGTTTGACCAGCTGATAGTCCCAACCCCCCAGTAGCTTAGAATCTCTTCTGCAGAGAAGCCCTGTCTGACTTTTCTAGGCTGGCTTATGTTACTAGATATAAGCCTCTATACTGACATAAAGATTGCTTCCCCCACATTCATTGTTCTTCTGAGATTTGTATTTACTATATTTCCTTTAGTACTGTAGTACTTTTTAGGTTGAAAGTATACAGCAGCCATTTCTTTTGGCTCAACCCACTTAATTTATCTACTTTTTTTTTTTTTCCTTCTGCAGATCACAGACTCTGCTCCATCAACCCCTAATATTTTCTGGTGTATTTCTTATAAAATGGACACATACCTTGCTCTGTTCCGTCTGATGGTTTCTAACTGAATTGTTCAGGAGAAGATGAGAGAGAGAAAGAGAGGGAAGATGGGAAGGAGGACATGAGCAGGAGGGGAGGGAGGGGAAGAGAATGAAAGGAACAGAGAAAGACAGACTAAGAGGAAGATTAAGAGCAAGAGGTAAAGGCGTTCTTTACAGTTACATTTTTCACAGAAAATATCTCTACTTTGGGGGTGCCTGGGTGGCCCAGTCATTAAGTGTCTGCCTTCAGCTCAGGTCATGATCCCAGGGTTCTGGGATCAAGCTCTGCACTGGCCTCCCTTCTCTGCGGGGAGCCTGCTTCTCCCTCCCCACTCCCCCTGCTTGTGTTCCCTCTCTCACTGTGTCTCTCTCTGTCAAATAAATAAAGAAAATCTTTTTAAGAAAAAAAAGTCTCTACTTTTAATGAAACCTGAGATTCATATTACAATAGGATACAAAAGGGCCCATAAGACCTCCCGCCTGTTTGAAGGGTCTGTGTTAATGCTGATGGAGACTAACATCAAAGGGTGAAAGTAAGCAACTAACTCTATCTTTAAAATAATTATACTCAAAAGAATAATTAGAAAGACCAAGAAAAAGTTGACTGCTCTGCATTTGGAAAGTTACAAAAGTTGAAAGACTCCAGTGTACTTCCTTTTCGTTCATGCCACAAAATGTTTGAGCTGTTACCTAAGCCGGGTACCACCCCAGCTGACCCATACTAAGTCCTGAGGACACGGTCACCTTCCTGTGCTGTCATCTCTAGTACTTCAAAGAAAACTTGTAAACCTACTCATCCACGATCCCATCACATACTCCTAAGTAGTTTTGGAGGACTGAGATTGACATATACATTTTGTTCCCCCATTAGCGCTTCTGGAGGGCAAGAAGCATACCTTTCACGTTTGCATTTGGAGAAGCCAGCTCAGGGCTTGTCCCGGAATGTCCCTCCTGCCCCCAAGCACAGTTACGTGTATACTCATACATCTAAATGCCCTCAGAGAAGACAATGCAATATCTCACAACTTTCAGAGCAGATGAGAAAATGCATGCTGAAATTCAAAGTCAGAGATCATGATGCCACATTTTACAATGGGGAAGCAGATGATAATGTTGTGTGAGCTCTGCTCATGCTCTCCCCTCTTGGCTCTGTGGCTTCCTGCTCATGCAACTTTTGATGGACTGGCATTCTCTTCTGATTTCAGTGGCGATTAGGAGACATCCTTTTTATACTTGCTTTTCCCCTCCTCCTCCAATGCTCACATACACACTCAGTGAAGAGAGTCTACTTCTTAAGCAACAGTCACCTACTTCCCACTTCTACTATGGGTAGCTCTCGAACTACCTGCAGCCTTTGCCGACATCACCCGTCAGTGTTGGCTGACCTGTTGTCCACTGGATGCCATGCATTTTTCTCAGCCCCTGAAATCCTCGGACTGAGATTCCCCCTGAACTATAAAAAGGCTATGTGAAGGCTTCCAAAAAATGAGATGCCATATTAAGCAATGATACCTATTTTTAATTCCTTACAGCACTGAGTGCCAGCTCAGCTATCACCTGTAAAGTAGCGAAAACAAGCACTGTCATTCCATCGCTGAAACCACTATCTAGACTCACACTTAATTTACATAGGAGAGGGAGGATGTGCCTAGTAGAAGCACTCTGCAATCCTGCTTTATCCTGACAGAGACAGTACCTTTAAACAACGGAGTAAGTCTTGGAAAATTGCAGGGCTGTTCCTTCCTTAAATGGTTAAAATTTCTGGAGGAACAAAAGCCTTCCTCCTTAGACATGAGACCAGCCCAGGGAGCAGAGCTTAGCCTCGGTGGTATGCACGTGCACTGTGGCCAGGGGTGGGGGGGGGCGCAGGCCTTTCTCTAGTTGTTACATAGCATTTTTGAAGCTGTGGACATGATTGTGCATGTCCGTGCCAACTGCACAGAGCTATGTGAATAAGCATGGCAGGAGACTGTTATTGTTTCCTACTGTACTGAAATTCTGGTTCAAAGGCAAACAAATAGCATAACAGGGATTCGTTTATGTCACAAAGGCATAACAAGGACAACGAAAAACCCTGGTAAACCACTTAAATTAACCCTCTGTGTGCTCCAACAGGGTGTTTTATGCCTTTCAGACAAACATGAATGTCCTACAATAGTGGTGAAGGGGAAAAAAATGCACAGGCAACACACTAGCTCTCTTTCTCCATTTGAGAACATCAAAACCTGGTGTTCTGTTTAAACGAGGGTACGGTGAGATAGAAAACGCCAGGTACTAAAAGAGCCCAGGGTAAGATGATTTCACAACACAGTAAAGACTGAGTGCCTATGATGGATCTGCTCGTGTCCTTGAGCTGAGCTTTTCTGACTGTATTCACTTCTAGGCTGTGTCTTTCTCTCCAGATATGCATGATAGAAAAGGTACCAGAGACACTCCAGCATCCCTACCCTCCTGATATTTATTACTCACCTCCCCCGCCAAGTTTAGTGTCTCATCCCTTCAGCCTAAAGACTTGATTTCATATAAAGTGAAAGTCCTTTCCATTAGAGAGAACTTTTGGGGTTGTCACCATTTGCAAATGACGGCTGACGGTAACTCATATCTGTGCAGCACTTCCACAGTATTTGTTGCAATTAATCCCTGCAGAAACGAAGAATTCAGTGATAATACATTTATTTTACAGAGGTGTTCAGGGCAATTGCAACTCCCCAGAGTCCCTAACTGGCCGCTAATTGGCAGAGGCAGGATGAGAATCGATCTGCCCAGGTAATCTAGGTCCCATCCCACGGTGCTCTAAGAATAGAACGTGCCACCCACACGGGACTGAGAAGGGTCTCAGGAAGGTCTCGGCTAGAAGGAGGAACGTGCGTGGGGTGGAAGAGACGCCAAAGGAGATGGCGCAGATCATCTACCTTCTCGAGAGCTAGCTGCCTTGCAAAGAGGATGCTGATGCAGCTGAGGAATGGCATTACAACAAGCACGAAGGGACCGAGGGGAAGCTACCTCCGAGTATTTTAGAAACAGTATTTGGTGCTCCGTTCGGGGCGTGCTGCCTCTCTCGCAGGGTCCTGGTGTATCTAGCAGACAGGCCGGGGCGGTCTGCGACACGCACCAGCCACGCACACCCAGGTCAGCCTCATCAGAGGGCGTGGCGCCTCCCGCCCGGAGGCCCCGGCCTCTCCGGGCACCATCAGCCTGTCAGCCACGGCGCTCGCTGCGCTCACTGGAACGTGTGATGCTGACACGTTCTTTAAAAAAAAAAAAAAAACAACTTTCCTTCCCTGAATGTTGTTCTTGTGACAGCACCTAGGGTCCGTCACCTGTGGTTATGGAAATGGGGCTGTCCGCTCACTGTGCACCTAAGGAAATGAAAACATTAGGGGTGAGGATTCTATCATTA
>ML093043.1:28907-43362 GCA_003697995.1 Taxidea taxus jeffersonii | reverse complement strand
AAGAGTCGATGAACTTGAAGACATATTAATAGAAATCCCCACACTTGAATACAAAGAGAAAAAGATTGAAAAAATATTATGTCCAAGAAGAGTGGGACCATTTCAAGATGCGTAATGTCACATATTATTAATCAGAATAGAAAAAGAAAAACAATAGAGTAGAAAGATACTTGAAGTAATAATGGCCAAGAACTTTCCTAAATTAATAATACCAAGCACATACATACAGGAAATTTAGAGACTTCCAATCAGGATAATTACCAAAACACACACTCAGGCTTATTGTATTTAAAATGCAAGAAACTGAAAACAAAGGAAAAACCTTGAAAACAGACAAAAATAACAATTTCATCTCTAAAGGAATTTCTCCATCAAATAATGTGCAAGGGAGAGGAGAGTGAAATAAAAATACTTAAAATATTGAATGCAAAAATTAAAAAAAAAAATACTCCTGGGTTGCCTGGGTGGCTCAGTCAGTTAAGCAGCTGCCTTCAGCTCAGGTCATGATCCTAGTGTCCTGGGATGGAGTCCTACATCAGGCTCCTTTCTCAGCAGGGAGCCTGCTTCTCCCTCTGCCTCCGTCTGCCTCTCTGCCTGCCTGTCCTTGCTCTCTCTCTCCCTGACAAATAAATAAATTAAAAAAAAATACTCCCCAAACCAGAATTCTATACTCAGTGAAATTATTCTTCAGAAAGCAAGGAAAAATAATGACTCTCCTTTCAACAATAACTGAAGGAATTCATAATGTAGATGTGCCCTATGAGAAATGTTAAAAGAAATTCCCAAGGAGAGGAAAAATGATGTAGACAAGAAACTTGAATCTACATAAATCAAGGAAGCCCAATAGAGAAGAAGTCAATGTAAGTACTATATAATCTTTTACTTTTCTTAATAAATTGTTCTTAATTGTTCTAAAAATAACTGTTTAAAATAATAATAGTAAATACATATTGGGTAATTATAGCATATGAATAAGTGAAATGAATGAAACGATGCCATTAAATACCAGAGAGAGGGAATGGCAATAATATGTTGTAAGATACCCACCTTCCACATAAAGCAGTATAGTGGTATTTGGTGGTAGACTTAAATTACTTATAAGTGTATATTGAACACCAATAAAATTATTTTTAAAAGAAGTATTATTGATATGCTAAGAGATAAAGGTAAAATCATATAAAATGCCCAATTAAGGGGCGCCTGGGTGGCTCAGTGGGTTAAAGCCTCTGCCTTCAGCTTGGGTCATGATACCAGGGTCCTGGGATCTAGCCCCGCATCGGGCTCTCTGCCCCATGGAAGCCTGCTTCCCCCTCTCTCTCTGCCTGCCTCTCTGCTTACTTGTGATCTCTCTCTCTGTCAAATAAATGAATAAAATCTTTAAAAAAAATGCCCAATTAGGGGAGGAGTCAAGATGGCGGAGAAGTAGGAGGCTGAGACGACATCAGCCAGCAGGAGATCAGCTAGATAACCTATCAAACCATTCCGAACACCTACAAATCCAACAAGAGATCGAAGAGAAGAAAAACAACAATTCTAGGAACAGAAAATCGACCACTTTCTGAAAGGTAGGACCAGCGGAGAAGTGAGTCCAACACGACGGGAAGATAGACCCCGGGGGGAGGGGCCGGCTCCCGGCAAGCGGCAGAGCACAAAATCAGAACTTTTAAAAGTCGGCTCCACGGAGGGACATCACTCCAGAGGCTAAACTGGGGTGAAGACCTCACGGGGACAACGTGGACTCAGGTCCCACGGGGTCACAGAAGGATCGGGGGTGTCTGAGTGTCGCAGAGCTCACAGGTATTAGAGCGGGGAAGTCGGCTGCGGAGACAGAGCCGAGGTTTCCTAGTGGTCTGTGACACGGACCGGTGCTCTGTGGCACTGGCCGGTGCTCTGTGCGAGGGGTCCCCACAAGATCCGGGGAGACTCCGACCCGGGAGAGCTCAGGGATCTACGGGCTCCGGAGACTCCAGGTGGGACTCTGCCAGAGACAGAGACGCTTGGTCACAGGCTGGGTGAGCTCGGAGCACTCCCAGAAGCCAGTGAGATGGGACTGATGACACACGATTTTCTCTGAGCGCGGTCTGCGGGCGCGCGCGGTCTGCGGGTGCGCGCAGTGTCGGCGGGCCCGCGGTGTCGGCGGGAGCGCGGTGTCTGCCGGCGGGCGCGTGCGCGCACTCTCCGGCGCAAACGTGGGCTAGGGAGACTGGAGGGATTAAACGCTTTTCTCTGAAGGCGCACTGAAGACTGGGGCCCCTAGCTCTCGGCTCCTCTGAACCGGAGATTGGGAGGCCGCCATTGTCATTCCCGTCCTCCAGAACTCTACAGAAAGCGCGTTCAGGGAACAAAAGCTCCTGAAAGCAAACCTGAGAGGATTACTTAGCCCGGCCCCTGGTAAGGGCGGTGCAACTCCGCCTGGGGCAAAGACACCTGAGAATCACTACAACAGGCCCCTCCCCCAGAAGATCAAAGAAATACAGCCAAGACCAAGTTCACTTAACAAGGAGAACAGCGGATTCTTATCTGGACAAAATGACAAGGCGGAAAAACTCACCACAAAAAAAAGAGCAGGAGACAGGACCGAAGGCTAGGGACCTAATCAATACAGACATTGGTAATATGTCAGATCTGGAATTCAGGATGACGATTCTCAAGGTTCTAGCCGGGCTTGAAAAAGGCATGAAAGATATTAGAGAAACCCTGTCAGGAGAAATAAAAACCCTTTCTGGAGAAATAAAAGAAATAAAGTCTAATCAAGTTGAAATAAAAAAAGCTATTAATGAGGTGCAATCAAAAATGGAGGCTCTTACTGCTAGGATAAATGAGGCAGAAGACAGAATTAGTGATATAGAAGACCAAATGGCAGGGAATAAAGAAGCAGACCAAAAGAGAGACAATCAACTACTGGACCACGAGGGGAGAATTCGAGAGATAAGTGATGCCATAAGACGAAACAACATTAGAATAATTGGGATTCCAGAAGAAGAAGAAAGAGAAATAAGAGCAGAAGGTATACTGGAGAGGATTATTGTAGAGAATTTCCCTAATATAGCAAGGGGAACAAGCATCAAAATCCAGGAGGCCCAGAGAACACCTCTCAAAATCAATAGGAATCGACCCACACCCCGCCATCTAATAGTAAAATTTACAAGTCTTAGCGACAAAGAGAAAATCCTGAAAGCAGCACGGGACAAGAAGTCTGTAACGTACAATGGTAAAAATATTAGATTGGCAGGAGACTTATCCACAGAGACCTGGCAGGCCAGAAAGAACTGGCATGATATATTCAGAGCACTAAACGAGAAAAACATGCAGCCAAGAATACTTTATCCAGCTAGGTTATCATTGAAAATAGAAGGAGAGATTAAAAGCTTCCAGGACAAACAAAAACTGAAAGAGTTTGTAAACACCAAACCAGCTCTACAGGAAATATTGAAAGGGGTCCTCTAAGCAAAGAGAGACCCTAAAAGTATTACCAGAAAGGAACAGAGACATTATACAGTAACAATCACCATACAGGCAATACAATGGCACTAAACTCATATCTCTCAATAGTTACCCTGAATGTAAATGGGCTAAATGCCCCAATCAAAAGACACAGGGTTTCAGAATGGATAAAAAAACAAAACCCATCCATATGCTGCCTACAAGAAACTCATCTTAGACCTGAAGACACCTCCAGATTGAAAGTGAGGGGGTGGAAAACAATTTACCATGCTAATGGACATCAGAAGAAAGCTGGGGTGGCAATCCTTATATCAGATCAATTAGATTTTAAGCCAAAGACTATAATAAGAGATGAGGAAGGACACTTCATCATACTCAAAGGGTCTGTCCAACAAGAAGATCTAACAATTTTAAATATCTATGCCCCTAACATGGGAGCAGCCACCTATATAAACCAATTAATAACAAAATCAAAGAAACACATTGACAAGAATACAATAATAGTTGGAGACTTTAATACACCCCTCACTGAAATGGACAGATCATCCAAGCAAAAGATCAACAAGGAAATAAAGGTCTTAAATGACACACTGGACGAGATGGACATCACAGATATATTCAGAACATTCTACCCCAAAGCAACAGAATACACGTTCTTCTCTAGTGCCCATGGAACATTCTCCAGAATAGATCACATCCTGGGTCATAAATCAGGTCTCAACAGGTATCAAAAGATTGGGATCATTCCCTGCATATTTTCAGACCACAATGCTCTGAAGCTAGAACTCAATCACAAGAGGAAATGTGGAAAGAGCACAAATACATGGAGGCTCAACAGCATCCTTCTAAAAAATGAATGGGTCAACCAGGAAATTAAAGAAGAATTGAAAAAAACCATGGAAACAAATGATAATGAAAACACAACGGTCCAAAATCTGTGGGACACAGCAAAGGCAGTCCTGAGAGGAAAATATATAGCGATACAAGCCTATCTCAAGAAACAGGAAAGGTCTCAAATACACAACCTAACCCTACACCTCAAGGAACTCGAGAGAGAACAACAAAGAAAGCCTAAACCCAGCAGGAGAAGAGAAATAATAAAGATCAAAGCAGAAATCAATGAAATAGAAACCAAAAAAACAATAGAACAAATCAATGAAACTAGGAGCTGGTTCTTTGAAAGAATTAATAAGATTGATAAACCCCTGGCCAGACTTATCCAAAAGAAAAGAGAAAGGACCCAAATAAATAAAATCATGAATGAAAGAGGAGAGATCACAACCAACACCAAAGAAATACAAACAATCATAAGAACATATTATGAACAACTCTATGCCAACAAATTCGACAATCTGGAAGAAATGGATGCTTTCCTAGAGACATATAAACTGCCAAAACTGAACCAGGAAGAAATAGAAAACCTGAATAGGCCCATAACCAGTAAGGAGATTGAAACAGTCATCCAAAATCTCCAAACAAACAAAAGCCCAGGGCCAGATGGCTTCCCAGGGGAATTCTACCAAACATTTAAAGAAGAATTAATTCCTATTCTCCTGAAACTGTTCCAAAAAATAGAAATGGAAGGAAAACTTCCAAACTCATTTTATGAGGCCAGCATCACCTTGATCCCCAAACCAGACAAGGATCCCATCAAAAAAGAGAATTACAGACCAATATCCTTGATGAACATAGATGCGAAAATTCTCACCAAAATACTAGCCAATAGGATCCAACAGTACATTAAAAGGATTATTCACCACGACCAAGTGGGATTTATTCCAGGGCAGCAGGGTTGGTTCAACATCCGCAAATCAATCAATGTGATACAGTACATTAACAAAAGAAAGAACAAGAACCATATGATACTCTCAATAGATGCTGAAAAAGCATTTGATAAAGTGCAACATCCCTTCCTAATCAAAACTCTTCAAAGTGTAGGGATAGAAGGCACATACCTCAATATTATCAAAGCCATCTATGAAAAACCCACGGCAAGTATCATTCTCAATGGAGAAAAACTGAGAGCTTTTCCGTTAAGGTCAGGAACACGGCAGGGATGTCCGCTATCACCACTGCTATTCAACATAGTACTAGAAGTCCTAGCCTCAGCAATCAGACAACAAAAAGAAATTAAAGGCATCCAAATCGGCAAAGAAGAAGTCAAACTATCGCTCTTTGCAGATGATATGATACTATATGTGGAAAACCCAAAAGGCTCCACTCCAAAACTGCTAGAGCTTGTACAGGAATTCAGTAAAGTGTCAGGATATAAAATCAATGCACAGAAATCAGTTGCATTTCTTTACACCAACAACAAGACAGAAGAAAGAGAAATTAAGGAGTCAATCCCATTTACAATTACACCCAAAACCATAAGATACCTAGGAATAAACCTAACGAAAGAGGCAAAGAATCTATACTCAGAGAACTATAAAGTACTCATGAAAGAAATTGAGGAAGACACAAAGAAATGGAAAAATGTTCCATGCTCATGGATTGGAAGAATAAATATTGTGAAAATGTCTATGCTACCTAAAGCTATCTACACATTTAATGCAATGCCTATCAAAATTCCATCCAATTTTTTCAAAGAAATGGAACAAATAATCCTAAAATTTATATGGAACCAGAAAAGACCTCGAATAGCCAAAGGAATATTGAAAAAGAAAACCAAAGTTGGTAGCATCACAATTCCCGACTTCAAGCTCTACTACAAAGCTGTCATCATTAAGACAGTATGGTACTGGCACAAAAACAGACACATAGATCAACGGAACAGAATAGAGAGCCCAGAAATAGACCCTCAACTTTATGGTCAACTAATCTTCGACAAAGCAGGAAAGAACATCCAATGGAAAAAAGATAGCCTCTTCAACAAATGGTGTTGGGAAAATTGGACAGCCACATGCGGAAAAATGAAATTGGACCATTTCCTTACACCACACACGAAAATAGACTCAAAATGGATGAAGGACCTCAATGTGAGAAAGGAATCCATCAAAATCCTTGAGGAGAACACAGGCAGCAACCTCTTCGACCTCAGCCGCAGCAACTTCTTTCTAGGAACAACGCCAAAGGCAAGGGAAGCAAGGGAAAAAATGAACTATTGGGACTTCATCAAGATCAAAAGCTTTTGCACAGGGATGCCTGGGTGGCTCAGTTGGTTAAGCGGCTGCCTTCGGCTCAGGTCATGATCCCAGCGTCCTGGGATCAAGTCCCGCATCGGGCTCCTTGCTCGGCAGGGAGCCTGCTTCTCCCTCTGCCTCTGCCTGTGCTTGCTTGCTCTCTCTCCCTCTCTCTCTGTCAAGTAAATAAATAAATAATCTTTAAAAAAAAAAAAAGAAAAAGCTTTTGCACAGCAAAGGAAACAGTCAACAAAACCAAAAGACAACTGACAGAGTGGGAAAAGATATTTGCAAATGACATATCAGATAAAGGGCTAGTATCTAAAATCTACAAAGAGCTTAGCAATCTCAACACCCAAAGAACAAATAATCTAATCAAGAAATGGGCAGAGGACATGAACAGACATTTCTGCAAAGAAGACATCCAGATGGCCAACAGACACATGAAAAAGTGCTCCACATCACTGGGCATCAGGGAAATACAAATCAAAACCACAATGAGATACCACCTCACACCAGTCAGAATGGCTAAAATGAACAAGTCAGGAAATGACAGATGCTGGCGAGGATGTGGAGAAAGGGGAACCCTCCTACACTGTTGGTGGGAATGCAAGCTGGTGCAACCACTCTGGAAAACAGCATGGAGGTTCCTCAAAAAATTGAAAATAGAGCTACCTTATGACCCAGCAATTGCACTACTGGGTATTTATCCTAAAGATACAAACGTAGTGATCCAAAGGGGCACATGTACCCGAATGTTTATAGCAGCAATGTCCACAATAGCCAAGTTATGGAAAGAACCTAGATGTCCATCAACAGATGAATGGATAAAGAAGACGTGGTATATATATATGATGGAATACTATGCAGCCATCAAAAGAAATGAAATCTTACCATTTGCGACGACATGGATGGAACTAGAGCGTATTATGCTTAGCGAAATAAGTCAACTGGAGAAAGAGAACTACCACATGATCTCCCTGATATGAGGAAGTGGAGATGCAACGGGGGTGGGAGTTAAGGTGGTAGGAAAAGTAAAAATGAAAGAAGATGGGATCGGGAGGGAGAAAAACCAAAAGAGACTCTTAATGTCATAAAACAAACTGAGGGGGGTGGGGGGAAGAGGGGTTGGGTGAGGGTGGTGGGGTTACATCATATGTTTAAATAAAGCTTAAATAAAGTAAAAAAAAAAAATGTACTTCTGAACTGAGTTTACCAATTAAACAAAGCCATCCTCTCAAAAAAAAAAAAAAAATGCCCAATTAAACTCAGAGAAGACAGAAAATGAAGGGAGGAAAAAAGCAAAGGGAAAAAAAAGCAATGGGCAGAAAACAGTTACAAACATGGCAGTTATTAATCCAAATATATGAATAATTGCTTTAAATGTGATTATTCTAAATATAGCAATGAAAAAACAGAGACTGTCAAGAGGGATTTAAAGACGAAAAACAAAACAAAAGGAAAAACTAAAAAACTAAGCCGCATTAAATGTTGTTTTCAAGAAATTCACTTCAAACATAAATACTTAATAGTGAATAGTAAAAGATAGGTAAATAGTAAAAGGATATATCATGCTAACATTAATAAAAAATGACTCGAAGTAGTTACATTAATCTCGCAGAATGCAGACTTGTAGAATAAAGACAGACATTACATATGACATAGAAGATCAATGACCCAAGAATACGTAACAATCCTAAACATATATACACCTGACAACACAGTGTTTAACAGATGAGGCTAAACTGTACAGAATTAAAAGGAGAAATAGAAACTACTACAGTATGAGATATCAACAGCCTTGTTTTGTTTTCGGTTTTTTTTAGATTTTGTTTTTATTTATTTGTCAGAGAGAGAGGGAGAGATAGCAAGCACAGGCAGACAGAGTGGCAGGCAG
This sequence comes from Taxidea taxus jeffersonii, assembly GCA_003697995.1. Classification (NCBI taxonomy): domain Eukaryota; kingdom Metazoa; phylum Chordata; class Mammalia; order Carnivora; family Mustelidae; genus Taxidea; species Taxidea taxus. Next base: position 34,896 of record ML093043.1, on the reverse strand, counting down.
AGGCAGAGGGAGAAGCAGGATCCCTGACGAGCAAGGAGCCCGATATGGGACTTGATCCCAGGACGCTGGGATCACGACCTGAGCTGAAGGCAGCTGCTTAACCAACTGAGCCACCCAGGCGTCCCTCAACAGCCTTGTTTTAAGAAATGATAGGTCAAGCAGTCAAAAATATCAATAAGGAAGTAGATGACCTGAACACAGGTATCATTAAGCTTCATGTAAATGTTATCTACAGAACACTGTATTCTACAACAAAAAAATAGATGTTTTTTAAGATCATCTGGAACATTCACCAAAGTATGTACAATTAAGGACTACAAAGCACACCTTAAATTTGCAGGAACAGAAAGCATCAAAGTATCTTCTTATACCACAGTGGAACTAATCTAAAAAACAACAGCATAAAGAAAATTGGAAAATCCTGAAATATCTACATATTAAGCAACACACTTCTTTTTTTCCCCTTTTTCTTTTTCTTTTTCTCTAACTAGGACCTGTGGCCAGCATGGAGCCCAACACAGGGCTTGAGCTCACACTTCTGAGATCAAGACCTGAGCTGAGGTCAAGAGTTGGGAGCTTAACCAACTGAACCACCCAGACACCCCATTGAACAACACACTTCTAAATGACATTGGCCAAAGAAAAAGTCCCAAGGTCAATTCATATATTTTTTTACTAAATGAAAATAAAAGTTATCAAAATATGTACATTGAAAACAGTGCACATGGAAATTTGTAGTACTAAATGTACATATTAAAAAACAAAAATGTCTAAGGCCGCCTGGGTGGCTCAGTTGGTTAAGGGTCCAATGTTTGATTCCTGCTCAGGTCATGATCTCAGGGTTGTGAGATCAAACCCCAAGTCATGCTCCATGCTGGGCACAGACCCTGCTTAAAATTCTCTCTCCCTCTGCTCCTTCCTCCCCACTCATTCTTTTTCTTAAAAAAAAAAATAAATATATATATATATATAAATTATATATAAAATTAATATATATTATATATGTGTGTGTGTATATATATATATATAATAACATGAACTTCCTTTTTTGGAAATTAGAGAAAGATTAAATTAATGCTTAAAAGCTAGCAGAAAATAAATTCCAAATCAAATCAGATATAAATGAAATGGAAAGCAATAGAGAATAACAATGTGTAATAAAAGTTGCTCCTAGAGAAGGGCAGTAAATCTTAGCCATGCTAACCAAGAAAAAGAGAAGACCAAAGTTGCCAGTGTCAGAAATGAAAGAGACAAATCTACTGATCTCTACAGATCCCATGTACCTTGAAAGCATCATGAAGAATATTATAAACAAAACCACATCCACTGATTTGATAACTTAGATGAGGACCACTTTTTAAAAGGTATAAACTATCACAACTCACACAAAGAAAAATGAATAATCTGAACAAGTCTATATCCATCAAAAAAATCAAATTCACTAATTAAACCTTTCAATAAAGTAAAATATTAGGGCCAGAAAGCCTCATTGGTGAATTCCACCAAATATTTAAGAAAGAAAAGAGACCAATTCTCCACAATATCTTACAGAAATTAGAAGAAGATGGAACACATTCTAATTTTAAGGACATTTACACTGATATCAAATGCAGTGTCTAAGACAGGAAAAATATAGACTAATATCTTTCATGAACACTGATGCAAAATACTCAACAAAATATCAAGAAATAAAATCCAAAAGTGTGTAAAACTAATTATACACCATGACAAGGTATCCAGTACGGGTTCTTCAATCAAAAATGATGTTCCACTACATCAAAGGCTAGAAACGAAAATGATATGATCACATCAATTGCTTGAGAATAAGTAGTGCCCCAAATTCAATAGCCATTCATAATAAAAACTCATGATAGCACCATAGAAAATGAAAGGAAATAAAGTAAGGAAGAAATAAAACAGCCTTTATTTGTAGATGACATGCTTGTCTGTGTGGAAAACCCCCAACAGCTGACAGAAAAACTCCTGGAATTAATAAGCAATAAGAAAAGCAAGGTTACAAGATAAAAAGTTAATATACAAAAGTCAATCACTCTCCAACTTTCCAGCAGTGAACTACTGTAATTTAATATTAAAAAATAAAACATTTGCAATCATATCAAATAAAATGAAATACTCAGGTATGAATATAACAAAATACATATAAGATCTCTCTATAGAAAATTACAAATTTCTCATCAAAGAAATAAAAGACAAGCTAAATAAATGGAGAGATAATCGATGTTTCTGTGTTCATGTATTAGAAGAGTCAGTATTTTTTAAAGAGTTATTTAATTATTTTGGAGAGAGAGGGAGCATGGCAGGAAGGGCAGAGGGAGAGGGAAAGAAAGAATCTCAAGCAGCCTCCCCACTGAGCTGAGCAAAGAGACTGATCTCATGCTCCTGAAATTATGACCTGAGCCAAAATCAAGAATCAGGTGCTCACCCAACTGAACCACCTAGGTGCCCCAGAAGAGTCAGTATTTTTAAGATGTCAGTTATCCCCAATTTGATCTACAGCTTCAAGGCAATCTCACTCAAAATCCTAACAAGCTGTTCTGTAGGTATTGGCGAACTTATTCTAAAGTTTATATGGAAAAGCAAAGCTCCAGAACAGCCAATGTATTATGAAAGCACAACAGCTGAAAGAAACCACCTAAATTGAAGACTTACCATAAAGCTATACTTTATCCCAGACAGCTTTATGCAAGACAGCATGGTATTGGTAAAAGAATGAATGGAGAGAAGCAATGCAACCAATGCAACCCCACCAGCAGTGAGGACAGCCGGTGCTCAGACACTGGTTTAGAATGCCATCATCCCATGAAAGGAACCAGGGTTTCTGGGACACATGGGTGATTCTAGGGCTGCAGCAGGACTTACATAAGATGAACCTGAACATCTTATAGTGCATAAAGTAAGAAAGCACTAAAAAAAAAAGTCTAAATTGTTCAGAGTATGTCAAAGGGACAGGGGAACCAAGTGAACAAAGTCCTAGCAGCCAATCATGGAATAATTCGATCAACAAGTAATTAAAAACAAATTATATAATATCGCATTGAACTGTACCCGAAATTACAAAACATGAGTTAACACTGACGCAAATAAATGACTTACTAAATAAAAATAAATAAATAGAGGACAGACAGGGCTCCTCTGCAGAATTCCAAATGATATAAAAATATATTCTGCCGTCAAGGAGATAAAGCTCATCTTACCATCCCTTACATGTGGGCAACACAGCCTGGCTTCCTTCCAAAGTAAACAGTATGGAAAATTGAAAAAAAAAAATAGAAACAGAGAGAGAGAAAGAGAGAGAGAGAGAGAGAGAATAATGTTATATTGGGGAAACAGGACAAACTAGCTGAACCAGGTGATGAAGGTCAACATCAGCGAGAAGACACACTGATTCTACACATTCTTGATCAGATGTGGTAAACATGGCCCTTTACCACCTACAGTGGTCTTCCTCCCCCAAACCCAGCACCCCTGTCTTAATTATGAGAAGAACATCAGACAAATCCACCTGAGGGGCAGTCTGAAACATGCTCACCTATATGCCTCAAACCTCCCATATGTCAAAAACAAGGAAATTCTGAGACACTTGTCACACAATAAGCTAAGGAGACATTACAACTAAATGTGGTTTGGTTTCCTGGCTGGGACCCTGGAACAGAGATAGTTAAAACTCAAAGATATCAGAATGAACTCTGGACTTAAACTAATACCAACACATCAATATTGGGTCACTAGTCATAAAAAATGTACCATACTAATGTGAGATATCGATAATGGGAAAAATTGAGTGTGGGGTACCCTCATGAATTTCTGTAAATATAAAACTATCCTAAAATAATTTTTAAAACAAATAAATGAATTAAATATGCTTACTATATTTGTGTCTAATGTCAGATAAACTCATACTTCTTTAAATATCTTAAAGTTTCAGGGAGAGACAGAAAAGCTCTATATTCAGCAGGTTTAAATTCTACCCTACCACCCTTCACCTGTGTCATTACATGCAAATCTGTGCCTCCTCATTTTCTACCTCGTGAAGATGAAGTGATGAAGTGTTTGATCCTATCTAGCTTTCCTTCTATAGCTGGCAGCTATAACTTCTAACTTCATTCTCTAAAATTACTAGAAGAGTACTACTTTCATTGGGATAAATGGTAAATATCCATCAACTGAATGCTCTACTTGTCTTCTAATTCTCATGAAGACTCATCAATTGACATTATTGACATAATAATAAAAGCTTGTTTATGCAGCTGGCTCAAGATGACCAAAATGGTGGAGTGTGATTAATTTTTAAATCATAGAGTCACAGACTATCAGGGTGAAAACAAGCTGTTTTATAGGTAAGCTGAGTCTTACGAAGAGAAGACACTGCCAATGTCTTTAGTTCAGCGGAATAAGTCCTTAGGCATCCAATACACCCACCAAATTTTAAATCAAAAATCATTCATGCATTTCTTTAAAATATTTCATTATATGCTTATTAAATACTTCCCTCTAAAATAGCAAAGAGATGGAGACATTCTTTGTCATTTAACTCTGTATGTGTATATATACACATACACATGTGATTTCTATATACCTATTAATCGTTTTCTATGAAAACACCTGTTTAATTTACTCATCTTCTGATTATAGCATTCATGTGCATGCAACCATCAGAGGCTCCTTCTTGGTTACTCAGAGATGAAGCATGAACATGACTTCAGCTTGGACCCTGGAAGTTTCTTGCTTCTAAAGGGTCTAGTCCACTTGATGCCCCACTGGGGAAGCACTCTCTGGGTTTAACAGAACAACTGTTGAGCTGCATGATACAGTATTCGTGAAATGTGTTTCCAACACAAACGGAACTAAAGCTCTTGAGGAAATAAAGGCAACAAAAGATTCATGTTTGCTCATTAAAACAAACTCCCTCCCTCCACCCTATAGAGAACACACACAATTACATGCAAATGATATGATTGTAAACTTCTGGGATAATCTATTCTTATAATTAAGCACTGTACAACAAAATTTTAAACAGCTCTCACAAATCACCATGAATCATGCAGACCCTGTAGTGCACTGTTATCAAAAATAAAACTCCAAGGACACAATATTATTCTAAGCTTTAGGAGGAGAGAAGAGGGATATAAAAGACCAAACATATATAATTTATAGAACCATGAGAAATAACTCGGTGCTTTTTTCACTTTTTTTCCCCTTTTTCCATTTTTTTTTTTTTAACCATTATAGGAAACCTCGGGCTTTCATTATCAAATGTGGAATCCCCAGGAGATACTGTGTTTAATATGGTTTTCAGAATCTGGCACTGGTCCAGTAGAACTCTCACTTAAAATTCCTACAATTAAATCGGCTAATGAGAATCATGTTAACACAAAATTGCTCATGCTTTCACGTTGAGAAAGGATCTTCACAATCCTAGTTAATGGAGGTTAAAAAAAAAAAGAAGAAGAAGGACAAATTAATCCAATTACCTTGTTTTTTCTATCCTTATTCCAAGGAAAAAGAGTACATTTCTTTACAATCAACATTCAGCACATTTCCCTAATTAATGCAATTTGATAAAATGAAACAAATTCATGATGTCATTAGCTGAGTTCTGCCTAATGAACTTGGGTTATATGAAACATTAACTGCAGAGCAAAATCCATTTCTGTGGCCAGGGAAACACACATTTATCATTTCAGTACATTTACTTTGGAAGTACCAATCATGAAGGCTTATCACTACAATCATCATGTCTTGATAAATCAACATAAATTTACATTTTGATCAATGTCATCATTAAGCCCAGGCTGTAGAGAAAGGAACCCACTGCTTGGTAAAGTGGCATAAGTTAACTCGGCCTCTTGACAGAATGATAAGGGGCTGCCTGCTGGACAACCATTATTTTTTTCATTTGGAACTGTATTTACCTTACCAGGTCTGACAATAACCATCAATATGCTTCAAATCATGGGAAAGATGTTTA
>ML093043.1:15693-28507 GCA_003697995.1 Taxidea taxus jeffersonii | reverse complement strand
ACTCGGGATGTACATCCCCTTCTCCTCCACGCTGCACTCTTTGGGAGTAAATCACGCTGTGTGCCCCAAACTTAAGGAAGAGGGGGTTACAGTGCACCTCCCTTAGGGTAAAGCATCTGGAGGGATTATTCTCAATTCTCGTGCTATGAGATTTGTCCGTCCTCCCCCAGTAGCCGGCTTATTTCATGGGAATGGACTGAATGACTTAGGGTGGGTTAACTGCCTTGCTAATTGGCAAATGTAAAATTAGATTCCTACATCACTTGACTCAGAAAATACATTTCTAAGGTATTAAAGATCTAAATGATCAAGGTAAAACTTTAAAAAAATTACAGAAAACAATGTAGAATATTAAAATGGATACAATCAGAATATAGAAGAATTTCTTGAGAAAAATAGAAAAAGCACAAAGAATAATTAAAAGATAGGCAAATTATGATACATTAGTAACTACATTAGAAGCTATCTGAAATGTATAAGTCAACAATGTATTAGTGGTGGAAGTGAACAAAGAGTTACTAAACAAATAGATGCAACTGTATCTCCCTTATGCATTTTTATGTTAAACAAAAAGCAAACTATCATAAAGGGTGGGTAAAATGAGTTGCCATTATTGTACATCTCAAAAGAATAATAAACCCATCTGGAAAAGAAGTACATCTACGGTAAGTGTACAAAGCCATGGTAGTGAGGACACACACTGATCTCAGAGGCAGCACAATGATGGAATTTTGGAGGGTGGCAAAGGACATTTCAGTAACGTATTTGACATTTTATTTGGTAAATTTATTATTTGAAGAAAATAGAGAAAAAGGCAGTGAACTATGTGGGGGGTAAGTGCTCTTTTAGTCTATATTTTTCTCAGAATACTTGAAATAATGTAGTAATTTTGAAAAATGAATTTGAAAAGAAAAAAGCAAAGGAAATACATAAAAAGAGGGTAGATATCTCAGAGTGATTAGAATGCTGGTGATTTTATTCTTTTCTTCTAACTCCCATATTTTCTAAACATGTTATCATAAAGATGACAGCCATTGTACCGAGGAAAAACATTATTTTCGAAAGTGAACGTCTTTCCCAAAATTTTTCCTTTGAAAAAATGAATTAACCACTTTCTCTCTCTCTCTCCTTATCTGTCTGTATCTCTCTACCTAGCTATCTATCATCTATCTTTCTCTAAGAAGAGAACACTTCTGTATTTGAAGTACAGATTAATTAATCATATATTAAGAAAACCAGTCACTCCCAAACAAGGCACTAGTAAGGCTGAAAGGATAGTACTGAACCAGTCTATGTTAGAAACCGAAAAGTGTATCTCTAAAGTAAGGGGTACTAAGACTTTCATTCACTTAAACACAAATATGAATAATTCCCTTTTCCTATTCTCGCCATTCCTTCCTTTTCTAGAATTATAGGGGCGTAGATGGCCACCCGGTAGCATGGGCTGACCCGTCACACACACAAGTCAGAGTGCCCCCGGCGGTGTCAGTGCAGCCGAGCGGGAAAGGAGGGAAGCTCGCAGCTCAGAGGCACGCCGTGGGGACGAAAGATCAGACTCATCTGTTATGTCCATTCTGGGCCACTCAGTCTGAGACGGACTTCTGCTTCCACTGAGTCTCTCTCCAAAATTAGTGATGCCTGCTTTGGGCAGAGAGGGTGGTAACTTAACAGGCTGGGGCGTGAGGAGAGGTGCCGTGACAATGCCTGAAATGAGGCATGGCCCAGCCTCTCAGCGAGCGGCCCTGCACCTGCCTCTGTAGCCCGTCACCGTCCCACCACCGAGCTCCCACGGTAAGGCACTTCCTCCTCACCACGACTCCTGAAACGCCGAGCTCTGCTGAGCTGCGAAACGATTCTTGATATTGTGCACTTGAGATCTGTCCTTGTTTTGGCAAAATAAGCTGATCATTTTCCGAGTGATTACACTGTATTCTAGACTGCCTGTTTCAGGTTGGGCACTTAATTTTTTTGAGGCCTTTAATTGTATTTTCACTCAGTTCTCACTGATTTTTTTTTCACTAAAGAAGATTATGGAAAAATTGCACCAAGAGTGTTCATAAACTGGGTTGCTAGGTAGGGATTATTTGCTTCAAATAATGCTCTTCGATTCAGGCAGCAAAATCATGTGTGCTCTTTGCTTGCCACGGAAGTTCCTTTTCGTTGAGATGATGTGGTCCTGAAGTTCTGCTTTGCTTTGAGCGTTTCTTTACAAGCGTGGTCTGTCTGGGGCCTCGGTTTGACACATGGCATGCACCAAAGGATCAGGCCCTCCTATATGCTGGTCTTGGCCCAATCATCTGCTGATAAGAATGTGAGGTTCCCTGACTTAGTTCTTTAGGTTCTAGCGGTCGGGGTTTTGTTTAATCATGCCATACTCGTAACATTCAATGAATGGGGTATGTTTTTTTTATAATTATCTTTCTATATTCTGTATGTTTTTATTAAATCCATTGAAAGGTAATGTTATGGCTAGAGAATCTTATGATAAAATTTGGGTTTAGGGGCAACTGGGTGGCTCAGTCAGTTAAGCAATGGCCTTTGGCTCAGGTCACAATCCCGGGGTCCTGGGATCTATCCCACATCGCATGCTCTGCTCAGTGCTTTTCCCTCTCCCTCTGGGAGCTCTATCTCTCTCTCCCTCTCAGATAAATAAATAAAGCCCTTTTTAAAAAACTGGGTTTATATTTTATGTTTTTATTTAAACTTCCAGTAATTAATCTTAATTGTATTTTATAAATTTTAGTTGAACTTCATCAAAATTAAAACAAAAAATTGATCATTACACCACAGCTAGTTTAAGAAGCACCACTGTATGCCACAGGCAAACTGAATTACTCATTTTCACTCTTTCCCCCAATTTCCCCATTTATTAAAAAAAAAAAAAAAAAAACCTGTTGGTACCAAGTATCTTACCTTAAATGAGTAAAGGGCAGTATTTAAGAAATGCTCCGAGTGTCTTGAATCAAAGGTAGGGTTTAGACTGAGACCCTATCTCATGCCCCTAGATCAATATTCCACCCCAAATTAGATTATCGGTTTTATCTGGTCTCAATGGCAAACTTCTAGAGAAGGGAAAAAAAAAAACCTGATAAGAACAGGCAGGCTTGGATGGGGGCTGGATCAACAGGGTACCATGAGGAGGTATTTGGACTAGGGAAAAAAGAAGAAGCAACAGCGGGAGCAAATCACACGAAAAAGCTCTGGCTCCCATCCCTGGGAACAATGCTGTGCAGGGCTGAAGCCCGAATGCGGTAGTCCGTCAGCATCTCCAGACAGCTTCCTGCACCTATAATTATCATCCCACCATGCCACTTCATTGGTTTGGAAAATATTGATTCTTTTTTTATTCTCCCTTATGATACGAGCAATATTTCTGCTAGACAGATGGTTCCAAACTGAGATCCCTCCCCCAGAGTTCTCGTATTTTGTGTGTACGTGTTATTTCTGAAGTGACTTACTCATTCCAGAGCTGGAGGCCTGTATTTTCCTCTCCTTTAACCTATGTTTCCTATTCCCAAAATGCCCTTCTCAACACTTGTGATTTCTTGTCTTTTTGATTTTAGTTATTCTAAGAATTGTAAAATGATGTCTCATTGTGGTTTTGGTTTTTATTTCCCTGACAATAATGATGTTGAACATTTTTTTATGTGTCTATTGGACATTTGTATGTCTTCTTTGGAAAAATGTCTACTCAGGTCCTCTGCCATGAAGAGCTTATGCACAGCAAAGGAAACCATCAACCAAACAAAAAGAAAGCCTACTAATTTGGAGAAAATATTTGTACATAATATATATGGTAAGGGGTTAATATCCAAAATCTATGAAGAATTTATAAAACTCAACACTAAAAAAAAAAAAAATCAATCTGGTTCAAAAGGAAATGGGTAGAGAACCTGAATAGACATTTTTCCAAAGAAATTACACAGAGGGCCAACAGACCCAGGAAAAAGTGCTATTTCCTTGACTCTGGATCTCAGTTTCTCTCTCCCTGCCTCCATCCCTCTCCCTCTCTCCATTATTATCTTCATCATCCATAAAGGTCACATTCTATCAAGTTTCCCTATGAAAAATACTCTACAGATGTATTTTTAGTTTGCTTCTGCTAAAGCAATAAGGGTTTTTTCAGTTCTAGATCCATTTTAAGGCTTTTTAAAAAAAGGTGATGTACCATGAAGATGCTCTAAATTCTGACCCTTGTAAGCTACCAGCAATCTAGGACTTTTTATTTCTCACAATTTAGTCTGTGGCTAGCTGTGGCTCTCATTTGGTTGGAATCTTCTTTTGCCTTCCTTAGGATGGTGAGCATGTTTTCCTTCTATTCCTAGTGTCATGGACTATGCAGATCTTAAGGGTGGGAAGCTTTGTACTCGGCATATGTTCCTACCTCCCACCTCACTGCCTGAGGTCTCATTCCCAGAGCCACCTCAGTATTCATCCCACTCCCCCCTGCTAGTTCCTACACGTGAGACCAAAAACTCTGTGCAATTCCTTTGTTTGTTCTGAATGCACACTTGAAAAAATACACTCGAAAAAAATGTATTTCTCTTGAACTCAGCCATTTTATATTTTATCAAAAATGTCTATGAGGTTGGGAGAGAGAATGACCTGTCCATGCCAGTGTAGTTCATTATATTAGCCTGGATCCAGCGGCAAAGTTATTACTCTCCCAAATATGGGGACGAGATGTTGAGACTATTTTAAATACGTCTGTTTAATAAAGACCTTTTCTCTTATAAGATGACTTGCAGAATGTGTGGGTTTGTGTTTTTAATAGGCAAGAAAAGGAAATTGAACAGTTAATCTCATGAAGCTCTCTAGAAATGCTAGAAAATTGCTTATTTTCTTCTTCACACATGACTGAGCTACCATTAACAGTGTGACTGATATCTGTGCTTTGTCTTAGGAGACTGTGTACTTGGGAACAGCTCACTTTACGTTGATAATTACATCCTACAGAATTTGTTTCTTTATGAATGTGTGAGCCCTAGCATTCCATTTCTGAGTCTGCTGAGCAGCAACAGACTTCCTCTAACAAGCAACATGGCTGTTGTGGCGTGAGATCCATTCATGACTGCTTTCATGTCTTCAGCACCTGATTTGTTATTGTCGCACATGACTTCACTTTCTCCTCATAACATATGGAACATACCATCTTCTATATTCCCCAAGGTTAGGGCTGAGGTAAACCTTGTATATATTCACTACAGTTTACAGAAGGGTTTTGAAAACTAGGTATTATTGGGACATACAGTGGGGAAAATGGATATACACAGAGACAGGAAGGAATATGTGATCTGAGATGTACAGAATACACAGGGATTCTCCACGAGAAGCGGAAAGGGAAGAATGCATCAAGCAGAGAGAGTCGCACAAACAGAGTGATCCTGGCAAACACTTGGTGGTGTCGGTGCCATAATGGGGAATCCCTGACCAGAAAAGGGAGAGAAGGCAGGAAACCTGACTTCCAAGAAATCCCCACCCCCAAGTAAGGAATGTCTCCCCTCCCTTGTTAACAACTGTAGGTAAAGCTAGGAACTCAACCCCAGGGCCCACAGGGAGAGTATACTTCTGCTTTGATAAACTTTGACCCTTGGGTCGCTTGTCAGATGTGCTATGTGTCTGTCCTTGAATTCTTTCTTGTGATGAGACCAAGAACCTCCGGTGATATCTTTGGGGTGGGCTGGGCTGGGGTCTTAAGGCCTGGAGTCTCCAACAAGCTCACATAAACTGCTTTTTCTACTGCAGAAAACTGAGCCCAGCCTTTCTTCACCTGAGAATATAGACCTTTCTGCTCACAGTGAAAATCAATATTCCAGAAACCAGATTTGAGACACTTTGATGAATTATTCCACATTCAAAAAGCAGTGGTATACCAATGAAGACACCCCTTCTTAATTTAGAATTTTATGCTTGTTTCTGAAATGACAATAATTTTCTGAGTGGTGGTGATAAGGTTCCCTACCAGCAGTCGCTCTGACCCTGAATTTCTAATAGACTGCTGATTTGTGCATTATGTTTGTCAAGAAAACAAGACCAATCATGGACAAGTAAATCAGAGAAAACGGAATACAGCATTAGCATGCATTGAGGTTCGGCAGAATCAAAACCAAAGTAAAACAAAACCACAGAAGCCTAAGTCCAACCCACAGTAGAAATTGACTTAGTTATTTTGCTTCCTAACAACAGTTAAAACTTCTGGGACTAAATCCCTCTTTTTTGACTCTTGCTGCACCTTCAATGTATGTATGCTTGTTTTGAGCACACGTATGTATTACACAGCGAACACTATGTGACCCATTGTTGTCTGCAAGTGTCTTAGTACTAGTCAGCGAGGGCAAAGGATGCAGCTCTCCGGGCTGTATCCATCGTCTGAAGACATGAAGCTCCCGGCCAAATTGCTGGTAGGGACAGCGCCTGGAGAGATGGTAATAACGATGCAGATGCGTGGGAAGAGGAGGGCACAGGCAGGAGGAGGCCGTGTGCCAGCAGGGGTGAGGCCATGGTGGCGTGTACAGGGAAGTGGGCGTAGCTCTCATCATGGAAGAGGAATCAGTGTTTTTTGTTTTTGTTTTTTTTTTAATTTTTTTTATTTTAGGAATCAGTGTTTTATATCTGCTTCTCTAGAAGGAGGATCTGGACCTGATTTACCATTTCTCTGTTTCACCTTATAAAGGTTTTAATACATTCACAGCATTGTGCAGATACCACCATCTATTTCGAAGGACTTACATCATCCCCAAGAAAACTTGTATTCTGGGGATCGCCCTGTAACCCCTCTACCCCAGGAAACCACTGATCTACGTTCTCTATTGCCTTGTCTGGACATTTTGTATCAGTGGAATCATGCATGTGACCTTTGTGTCTGGCTGCTTTCACTTCACATAGTTCTCAAAGTTTACTCATGTTGAGAAAGAGTCACTACTTCATTTGTTTAAGGGACAAATAATACTCAGTTACACACTTACTCCACATATTGGTTTCCCATTGATCAGTCCGAGGTTTTTATGAATGATTAAATGCAAGTTTCCATGTGGATGTATGTTTGTATTCAGCCTAGTGGTGGAGTTTCTAGGTCACAAGATAACTCTGTGTTGAACATTCTGAGGAATCATAAGACTGTTTTCCCAAAGGCTATTACAGTCCTACCAGCTGCATGTGAGAGTTTTGATGTCTCCATGTCTGCACCACCACCTGATGTTTTGTCTGATGTTTTGTAATCTGGCCATCCCTGTGGGCAAAAGGTGATTACCTTGCTGTGCTTTTGGTTTTCATTCCATAATGACTAATGATACTGAGCATCTTTTCATGTACTTACTGGCCATTTGTAAATATTCTGTAGAGAAATGTCTATTCATATCCTTTGGTCATTTTTAATTGTGTTTTTTTTTTTTTTTTTTTACCCTTAAGACTGCTAGAGTTCTTTATATGTTCTAGATAGGCATCCTGATTACAGACATATGACGCATACACATTTGCTTCCATTCATCTGTACTAAGCTATGCACATGCACAGACACTCATCTCTCAGCTAAAGAGAAAATATAAAAATGAATTTCATGGCCACGCAGGAAGAATTCCAATACAGAATATCTAATTGAGCATGGAAAAACAAAGAAACAAACTCTGATCTTCTTTGGTAGTATTATTTCTCTTCCCCTTTTAGGATTAGTTAAATCCTAATTAGTAGGTAAAATTTAATAATTTAATATCTGGTGATTCTCTAAGTTGATCTATTGCATTTTTCCCTTCTTCTGTTATCTTCCATATCATCAGGATACTAAAATATCTTGTTTTAGTGTTCTAGAAGACTGGGATATCTTAGTCCATTGGAAAGCTACAAGCATCCAATTTTTAAACTAAAGAACAGACTGAAATGGGATTTTATTCCAACTATAAGACAGAACTGTTTATTTAATGACTTGCTTCTAACATTGCCTGAGATACCTTCCAAAGATATAAACAAATGAAATGTTGACAAGGGGTAGATGTGTCAGCGCTGAAACGCTATCAATCCAGCCCTGCAGAGACACTGGCATGCACATGTGAAAGTCACTGGTAAATGGACACACCCAAAACCTAAGGAATACATAGATTATCTTAAAAAGAAAGAAAGCTAGAAACAGAAGAAAAAAGTGAGAACTCATGCCCAAGTTTCTTAACTACTTGGAAGTAAGGCATCTGAAGACAAACTATAAAAAATTATGGACAGGAAACAGTCAATATTCCAGGGGGATAAACACACAGTTGAGACAACAAGTAAGCCTAGACAAAATAGTTTTTCAAAAAAAAAAGGGAGAGCGCCTTGGTGGCTCAGTTAGTTAAACGTCTGCCTTCCGCTCAGGTCATGATCACAGGGTCCTGATATCCAGTCCTGCATTGGGCTCCCTGCTCGATGGGGAGCTGCTTCTCCATCTGCCCTCCCCCAACCGTCACCCCACATCCCACTTGTGCTGGAGTATATACGGAAGTGTGCTCTTTCTTTCTTCTCTCAAAAATAAGTAAAATTTTGGGGGAAAAAAAGAAGGCAATGGGCAAGCAATGCTGGTTCCATCAGAGTCACCAACATAGCATTCTTTTCTGTTTTTTTACTTTGTCAAATGCATTTTTAGGGATAATTTCAAGAAAGAAGGGGAAAAAAGTTCCAATGGACTGTGGAGTGAATAAAAATAAGATAATTAAAGTAAGGAACCAAGAAGTTCACCATGAAATGGAGAAGATAAAGGAATGATTGCCTGGGAAAGTGGTCACAGGGTCAGTCTATAGGAATATTTCTTGGTTGGTTGTGGTTGTCTACTTGGAGGCTAACAAAAATTCAGTCTGGAAGGCCAGATTAATGAAACAGGATAAAGAGGAGATAAATAAAGAGTGAAATCTTAAAAAAGACAAAGTGAGTGGCCTTTGTGAAATACCAGGAAAGACTTCTGGGGAAGTATCCAGAGGCAGAAAGAAGCCCTGGAGAATATATCAAGGGAAATAAAAAACAGGCTTGCTTAGTAATAGCTGAAAACCAAAAACCACATATGTGAAGCCATATATTTCATCCTTTTCTGGTCTCAATGGATGATCCAAACTGGTCCCATTGTTTCCCTGTTCACAATTCTTTCTCCTTTCCAACGTTGTCTCCACAATGCTCAAATTCCCTACCCTGTGTGTTAAGGGTGTATGAGTGTTCAGGAGGGTCAGCATCAATCTAAAACATACTCGACATGTGTAGGTGACCTCTGTCCTGTTCAGAACAAGACTGAAGCCCATCTTGTCACCATCAAGTGTTCTCTTTGCTCCGTATACTTGGCCTGTTCTCTTTTCCTTCTCCACTTGGTGGAATTAATACGGTCCTCGAAGAGCCCCAAATATTTTTTCTGCAAGTGTTCATCCAGATCTTCTACCTGTCATCCTCTGCAACCTTTGTGTTGGTGAGTGACTCGCGTCTCTGTGTGGGCAGAGTTGATAGCTGATAGAAGTAAGATGTGATGGCATGATTTCGTGTCCAAGAACAGCAGGAAGAAGTTCAAGTCCTGATTTAGAAACACTGATGGGCACAAAGCAGACAGGTGATGTATCCACACCAGAGGCATGGTCTGGAGGTCTGAAGGTCTCCAGCCTCCCCCGTGTGTGTTCACTCACATCCCCCAAGTGAACGTGCGATCGCTTGACATAATACCTCCACTCACAAGAGAGTCAGAGGCTCCTTCTCAGCAGTTTTGGGGGATGGAAAAAAGGCAACCTCCCTGTTCCCATTCTGCTCAGCCTCTTAATAGTTTTGCGACCCTGAGAAAGTTCTTTAGTCTGTCTGCATTTCAGAGAGAAACCAATGTCACTGGTTTCTTATACATGGGGATACTTTCTTACTTCCCAGAGCTTGGCGTAGGCTTAGTGAGGTCATAGATGTCTTCACGAGTCCAAAAAGACATGGATGTCTTCAAAAATAGCTAAGGCAATTCATACCAATAAGTACATTTTGTTTTTCTAATCTGAAAACCAGCCCTATCCCAAATTGATGTTCTTTTTTGGAAAGTGAATGTGGATAGAATGAGTACTAGGTGTTACCTCATGAAAACAATTGCGTCCATTACCTCATTTCCTATCTGCAGAGCTGCTTCCATTTTTATAGGAAGTTAGTGCTACTCTACTCCTACGAACACCTTACATTCCTGGAGTGCTGTGTGTGAAGGGTTCACCCAGTGTTCTATACGTGTTACATAATAAGTCCTTACAATGATCCATCACGGCAGATGCTAACAGTATCCCTTTCCACAGATGTTGAAAACTAGGCCCACCCAGGGAGGATAAATACTTTTGCGTGAGTTTCTAATGATGTTAACAAAATCCTATTAGGAAGAGGGGAGGGAGTAAATGACTCACCAAATGACCTATAACTCAGGGCCAGAGCATCTCATTCTGAACTCACTTTATAAATTAATTGCATGAAATTATCTGGACTACATGTCTTAGCTTCTTACTCAAAATAATGATATAATGAAAATTTCTCCATTATTTTATGAGACAGTTATAAGCATCAAATGAGATTTTAAAAAAGCTATAAATGTGTTCCATATATCTCAGAACTTATCTGTGATGTTTTATATTATCCACTCAAAATTGAAGTACATGAATTTCACTCATAACCTGCATTAATGGTCCCATTTGGAAGTAAAGCTGTCCCTTTGATTTTCACATTGTTATACCTTAGTGATACTTAATGTTTATCACTCAACTCCCATTCCTTATCTCTGGGACTACAAAGTGATTAAAATGTAGAGACCATAATAGGAGAGAATGACTCATTTGTGCCCTGATCTACTTGAAATGAAAGAAGTATTAAAGGTCAATTTAAGAAAATGTTTAGCACATGGGACATGAGGGAAATAACTATTGAGTTTATAATTTGATAAAGATATAATCAGGCACTGGTGACAAAACCCACAGCAGCTCAAGGAAATATGAAAGTCAACTAAACGAGGAAGAAAAGTGGAAGTGGGAGACATACAGCATTCTAGTTATTATTTTGATTTTGCTCAGTTGTAACTGCAATATGGTAGTAAATAAATCTAACAACTTAGTTGTGTTTATAAAAACTATCCCAACAAGAGCAATGGGTGGGATGATTCATCAGACATTCGCATAGCCTTTATGCTACGGAAATGCAGTTGTGAGCGTAACTGACAAAACTCTCAAATGTCTTAGGCATCCTGGGAAGGTTAGGACTGTTTTATAGTTTAAGTCTAATTTCCCCTCTTTGAGCTCTTTTCTACTGTACTTCACAAAGATATCACTTTTTTAAGGATACATTTTACTCAACTGGTTCTTCTCAAAGATTAATCTTTTATCATTCATAAAATGAGAGAGAGATGAGTGGATTCAAGAACATCACATATGCGATTTTTGGAATGAGATTTCTTTTAACTTTCTTTTTTTTTAATTTTTATTTATTTACTTGACAGACAGAGATCACAAGTAGGCAGAGAGAGAGAGGAGGAAGCAGGCTCCCCGCTGAGCTGAGAGCCTGATGTGGGACTCGATCCCAGGACCCTGAGATCATGACCTAAGCCGAAGGCAGAGGCATTAACCCACTGAGCCACCCAGGTGCCCCTTTACTTTCTTTTTCTTGTAGGGTTCATAGAAACTTATTAATCTGTTAATTACTAAAATAAAGTGAAATAGATGAATATACAAGACCCCCTAAATTAATAATAATTATGAATGTGGTTCATGCCTAGCCACAGCAAATGTGGTAATAATATGTCCAGTTCAAATATTTATTAAGGAGAGAGCTGGATAATACAGACTGAATCCCAGCTGTGTGATGTAGTAGCCATGGGATTCCGGACAGAGTACTGAGCCTGTCTAATGCTCATACCTGACGGAGTCGTCTTACAGATACGGTGTGATGGATCTCTCCCAAAGGCTGAGTGACTGCTAAGGAATATTCTCCTCCCCTCAGGCCAGGCACTCTGGGACATATGACAGAAAGTTTCTAGTTTTCCATGGAGGAATAAGTCAAATGTGAAATGATCACAATTCTTATTGGATGATTTTACAAAAGTTTATAATACTTGCTATTATCATTGTAATTCACGAACTGATGGTGTGTTGTTTCCAATGTGTTATTAGCATAACAAGGACCCCCTCTCTGATAGCAATATTCCTGGCATGGAATCATGAAAGCCTGAGATGGAGACATCCCTGTGAGCCAACTTAACTGCGGAGTTCTCCTGTGGACAGGGGAAATTCAAGCGGGACCCTGAGGCCTGAGTATGTGGGCAGAGCAGGTCGGGATGGTGGGGAAAAGACTGAGGACCTCAGATCTGCATTAATCGCATAGTATTCAAAAACTTGGTTTGCTCACAGTTTTTAATGGGTGTTTGAAAATTCGGGTTCACATGAGTCTCTTGTCTCAATGCGTTATTTCTTCCCACAAGAGAGTCGTGAGAGATGGTGTTCATACAGATGAGCCCTCTGCACCCCAGAGAAGGAAGCAAAATCATAGATGTGATCCCTGCAAAACTTTAGTAGTCCTGGACTCAAACTCTTTACCACAGGGTATTCCTCTCAAGTGTGACGTAATGCATTAGTAGATCTTCAGTTCATAGATTTCCTTTTCAGTTCTAACTGATGTTTTGATGAAATGTCGGTTTGGGTAATTCGAACATGGGTTTCACTCATGCAGTGCCTAGCCCAGAGCCTTGAGTATGGCAGGGCTTAATAAATATTTGTTAAATGCAGGGATGACCGCATTTCAAATTAACCTCTTCCAAGAACCTCCCGTAATCAATCCCCAACCTCAGCCCCAGGCATCCCTGCCTCTCTTCCATCCC
>ML093043.1:0-15293 GCA_003697995.1 Taxidea taxus jeffersonii | reverse complement strand
GTCACAAGTCCTAGGAAACACATACGGTAGTTTCTGGAGTATATGTAAGTTTTGTTATGCCCTCCCAAATACTTCAGGTAAAATCACTAAAGTAGTCACATTAAACTCAAAAGATGTTTCAAATAACATAACTAAGAGAAAATATATCAGTGAATATTGTATTTTTGCTAATATCTGGAGGCAACGAAGTTACGAGGGATGATTGCATTGACTTGCCAAAGATGACCCCTACAAATGAATCTATCTAAACCTGATATCAAATTACACAGCCAAACTCTAACTGTTTGCAGATACTGGTGGATCTCCAAAATACCTACATATCAGAATCGCAGGAAAGCCTCCTTTTTAAAATATAGAATCTGGATATCTTGGCTCTGAGATTTTGATTTTATGCGTCAAGAGTTGGTCCTGAAAATCTGTACTTTTAGAAGCTCTTTCATGAATTTTAACACAACATTAGGAATGAGAACTACTCGATTAAACTATTCTCAGAAAAAAATAAAATATAAGTACCCACTTATACCAGATATATATATGTATATATATATATGGTATATATTATATATATATATGCACTATATCTGGTATATACACTTATACAATATATATATAAGGTATAAGTACATATAAATGTATAAAAGATACAGAGATACAATACATCTGAAATATAGATACAATATAATATTATTATATATACATGAAAAGGCAACATTAATCCATCTGTAATGGGAGCTTACATCTGTGTTAAGCATCCTGGCTCTTCATTTTCCTGGGAGAAAACACCTATATGTTTAGTGCTATCTATAGGACACAAATTCACATTAACTGTCACTGGTTTTCAGGGTGTTTCTGATGCAACTGAGAAAAGTACATTAGAAGATTATTTCCCATGTCTTCCACAATGCCTCCCTCTTCCTTTTCTACCTAATATGCCTCTCTTCATATTCCAACAGCCACACCAATATAAAGACCTCAGAGACCAACTCCCACATTATCTGCTTATCGACAACCCCCGGCCCCTCCAGGGTGAGCCAGGCACTTTCCTTTCTGTTCTCCGAAATCTGAACAGAGCACAAAGGACTGGAAATCTGGAAATCCTGGAGACGGGGATGGGGGAAACAGCTGCTGGGGATGGAGGAGGGCACTTCTGATGATGGCTGGGCACTGACGGAACTGCTGAATCACAATACTGTACACGTGAAAGTAATATCACACTGTAGGTTAACTAACTGGGATTTAAATAAAAAACTCATTTTTTAAAAGTAGCCAGAGTAGCAAGGTCTGTATTTATTTTTTAACTAGTATATTTTTAGATTTTATTTATTTATTTGACAGAGGGAGAGACAGTGAGAGAGGGAACACAAGCAGAGGAAGTGGGAGAGGGAGAAGCCCGCTTCCCACTGAGCAGGGAGCCCGATGCGGGGCTCGATCCCAGGACCCTGGGATCATGACCTGAGCTGAAGGAAGATGCTTAATGACTGAGCCACCCAGCCCACCCAGAAAGGTCTATATTTAATAGAATTACTTCTTAACCTCACTCACCATCCACTCCTTCATCTCCACACATTTAATTCTTGTATTTTTACTTTCTTTCTTAGTACCTTAAGTATATTAAGACTGTCTTTCTCTTGGCTCTGCTCTAGCTATGTCCCATAGGTTTTAATATATAGTTGGTTTTTTAATGGTTATCCTATAGATTTCCAATAATATTCTATTTTGGTTTTCTACTTGACCCAAGTGCTATTTGAGGAAATTATTCTGAATTCCCAAGTAGCAGCATCATTTTGTTTTTTGATTATGTTGTGATTTTTTAAAGTATTGAGCTGTAATGAGAGAATCTGTCAATGTCTTTTTGTACTTAGCTGAATATATTGCTTAATTTTAGCCTTATTGCAGTTCCTTGTTTCTTAAAATGATGATTGGCACTATGAGAGAATGTATTTTCTAAATGTTTTTAAAGATTTATTTATTTATTTGAGAGAGAGCGAGCACTGGCAAGTGGGGGGAAGGGGAAGAAGGAGAGAATATGCAAGCAGACTCCCCCTGAGCATAGAGCCTAACGCAGCAAGATCTCAGGAACCATGAAATTGTCGGGACCTGAGCCTAATCCAAGAGTGGGCTGCTTATCTGAGAGCCACTCTGATGCCCCCCTCTTTTTTGGTGTGCATTTTCTGAATTTAGGGGGCTCATACATAACATTGGACATAATATATATAGTATACTTAATATGATAATAATTCACACCATCCTGTTACTTACTGGTTTTTGTTTGGGGGCTGTCCCTTTTCCCCTCTCTGTAGATGCCATCATGGGTGAGTCCTGTAGACTGGGGCCGGCAGACCGTTTCCATAAAGGATCAGACGGTAGCTACTTTAGACTTGTCTGTCATCCAGGCTGTGCTGCAATGATTTAGCTCCTTCACAGCCCAAAAAACGGCCGCTGGGAAACAAATAGGACACCACTATGTGCCAATGAGACTCTCTTCACAAAATTGGATGGCAGAAGACACTGGCTCATGAGTAGTGATTGGTCAATCCCTACTGTAAACTACTGTTTTCCCATACATTTACCTTTACATTTCCTCTTGGTTTTGCATTATGACACTGCCATGTTATTGGGCACCCAGCTATCCAAAAATGTTGCACTGTTACTTTCAATATAGATTTTAGATATTTTCACTAATTGCTCTGTCTTGATCTCTTGACAGCCTTTTCTCTTGAATTCAACCTCTTGTGGGATCAAGATTTGTGGTTTTCTGTTTTCTTTCTGTTTACTTTCAACACTTATAAGTCACTTTTCAGTGAGGATAGATGAATTTTACTAAGGTATATTATCTTGGAATTCTGACCCCTAATAGGTAAATCTAGGTAGATTATTTTTATAGATTGGACACATATACCCACTGTTAATTTTATACTTTATATCTTTTTCTACTTTTCCTTTCAAGAGTTTTCACTGCTTGACCTGTGTTTTTGTTCATTTTGTTTTCATATTAGTTTTGTTTTCTGTTCTGTTGATCTAATTATAGAAATTTTATTTTTGTTGTAATAATTATTTCCATAATATTAATTCTCTATAATTATACTAATTCTTTATTTTCTCACATAATATCTATTGATCCACTTTGGTGAGGAATGAGGACATTCATATGTTTCTAGGACTTTTTTTCCTTGCCCTCCACTGTCGGGTATGTGTAAGATTTTTTTCTCCTTTTTCCTTAGTGCATTCCTTTTAAAGGTAAATAGATTTATATGACCGTGGCTATCTCTCAGCTTCTTTTGCAAACTCTCAACTTTTGCTGTTTACGTTTTCAGCTTTTGCAACATCTGTATTCCACATGTAACATAAGTGTCCATTTCACGTAGTCTTAACCCCACAGGTAAATATTTTTAATTGCCCCCCCATTTTTTCAGTTCTTTGTCCCCAAAATATTCTGCCTGGTATTTTCTACCAGAAAAGCTCCTTGCAACTCTAGTCCCAGAATTCCTCCAATATTTTTGAGTCATTCTCTGCACATGAATGACAGGTGGGTTGGCTGTAAGAGGACTGGGTGATACCTGAGTTGATGTCATTGTTAGCACTGTGACTCTTCGAGCACTGAAGGGTACCATCAGCTCGGTATTTTCCTTTTATAAGTTAAATAGTATGACTTGATGCCCAAAGGCCTTCTGTCCTTAATTCAGTCAAGCAGTAATTTTACCAGAATATCTGCTCCCTGTTCTTTTTTCAATGTACACTGTA
Source organism: Taxidea taxus jeffersonii (assembly GCA_003697995.1). Classification (NCBI taxonomy): domain Eukaryota; kingdom Metazoa; phylum Chordata; class Mammalia; order Carnivora; family Mustelidae; genus Taxidea; species Taxidea taxus. Next base: position 11,552 of record ML093043.1, on the reverse strand, counting down.
AAGATTCTCATATTTCTTAAAAATAATTTTTAAATTATAATTGTAGTTATTATCATTCTATTTGCTATGGCTTTAATTCTCTATTCGTCTGTCTTCTCCCTGTGTAATTTATTTACAATATATTCTAACTATATATTTATTTTTAATTTGGTATACTCATGTTTCTGAGTCCTTTCCCCTTTCTCACACACTGTGTTCTCAGTGGTGTTTCATTTTTTTCTTTCTTTCTTTTTTTTTTTTTAGCTTTTCCAACTACTCCCATCTCAATGAGAGTTATATTCCTTCCCCTTCCTGCTGAGCTCTGCCAGTTCACAGTCCAGCTTCTGTGTGGTCTTCCCTAAGCTTTTGCACTGAGGATCTTTCTCCCATTTTAAAAAAGCAATTGCTTCATTAAAATTTCATTCTCTTAATTCATGGCCATATATTTGGGCCTGATTGTCATCTGCTCCCTGGCAAGAGCTACCAGCTGAGTGTTCTTTGTTGCCCTGTGTGTTTCCCTTTTCTTCATCCCCTTTGGCATGGGTCTGTCTGTACAGTGATCAGAGACTAGCTCTTTTTTCATTTCTTTCCTAGTATTTCTTGAATGATCCATTTACAAAAGAAAACAGATATGGATGAGGAATAGAGCCATGCACCTGGCTAGAGAAATCTTTTTTCACCCCAGGGTTTGGTAAGCATGGGACATTTTAACCTTTACTTCTCCTTATAGTGGGAACAGCACTGCCGGCTTGCTCACAGTGCAGAAGCTCCTTCCCCCTGCCTTCCCCGAGAATGTGGACATGCGCCAGGTGTTCTAGAATGAAAGGTCGACAAAGTCTAAGGGAACTTCCTGCACTAGTCCGTTGTGACTTCACCCGCTTTGAAGAAATACGCTTTGCTGGATTTTGCTGGGCTGTCACCAGGGGCCATAGTTACCTGCTTCCTGTCCGCTGGTGTGGTCTTTGTTCTTTTAGCATCCCTTCCTGGAATATAGCTGAGAAACACAAACTCAGCCTGCCCTGAGTGGGATGGTTTCTCTAATTATTTTTTATTATTTTTTGAGACAAAAAAGTGATTTTTTTTAATTTTTTATTCTTTGTACTTTTTCATATTTTAGAAAATTGTATATAGAACATGCCATTACGTAGTTGTAAGAAAAGTACAATAGGGATGCCTGGGTGGCTCAGTGGGTTAAGCTGCTGCCTTCGTCTCGGGTCATGATCTCAGCTTCTACCTTCCCCTCTCTGCCTGCCTCTATGCCTGCTTGTGTGATCTCTATCAAATAAATAAATAAAATGTTAAAAAAAAAAAAGAAAGAAAAGTACAATAAATAGTCTGAGGTTGGAAGGTGGGTGTAAGAGACAGAACTTCCCTGTGGTGTACTTATCATATCCTCTATGTATTAGCATCTTTAAGATAGTTCTCTTATGGGGTGCCAGGGTGGCACAGTAGGTTAAGCCTCTGCCTTCAGCTCAGGTCATGATCCCAGGGTCCTGGGTTCGAGCCCCACATCAGGCTCTCTGCTCAGCTGGGAGCCTGCTTCCCCCTCTCTGCCTGCCTCTGCCTACTTGTGATCTCTCTCTCTGTCAAATCAATAAATAAAGTCTTAAAAAAAAAGATAGTTCTCTTGTGCCTAATATATTGTATTTATTAGTAGCTTTTGACCAGTGAAGACCACTAAAACTGGTACATTTAAAACACTTTGAAAAAAATGCTAATTTTAAATTGTAAGAAAATTTTAAGAGTAACAAAAATAATTATATAAAATATAATAGTTATAAATTTAAAATTATAGAATAAATTACAGTATTAAATTATAATCCTTACCAGAAAATAGACATTAGAAGTCTCACATACTGTACACCTAAAACTAGTATTACACTAAGTGGAATTTAAATTAAAACTTTAAAAAATAAATAATAAATAATAAATAATACCACAGATGTTATCTAAAAGGAAATTAGTCAAAATGGCTCAAAAGCCAATAATGGAAATGAGTATAATGCTGATGAGTTTCTGGATAAATTTCCAATAATTCCAATTTTGATTTTAGTTCAGGGAAAAATTAAATTTTTGTTCATAATCTTGTGTTGTATCTACCTAAAAACTTTATGACATGAAGACTTTAGTTGTTATTAGGGTTGACAATGCAAAAGCAAACTCTATCATATGAATGAGACAAGCTCTTTGGGAGGACAGGCAGCTGCTAGCTCTCATTCCTTGCAAAACACTTTACAGCAAGCAGAAACGGTCAGAACACACTTTGTCAGAATGCTGAACAAAGACTCAAAGCAACCAAGCAAACCCTGCATTAAAACAAAGGCAATGGTAACCAAGTTCCAGCCCCTCATGGTCCCACTGTAGTTTTGAAGGCCACGGATCATGTTCCCAGTGAGGGGCCCTGGTTGCTGACTCCAAAGGCGGCAGAGCAGAACTCAGTCACAGATTATTGTGCAAGGCCATTTTCATCTGTCTGGGGCTACTGGAGGACCAACACAAGGTGCTCTTCTCTGTTTTGCCCACCTCGGCACTCACCCAGGCTGAGGAAGCATAAGGTATTAACTGAAAATATTGTAAACTAGATGAACACACTACAGATGCCTGGAGGAAAGATATAGTTGAGACCCACAACAGACTATTTAAGACCTGGGAGAAAGAGCCTAGAGAGAGTCACTTGGGTCAGAACATCAGAAGCACCGCACACTAAGAAGGGATTTAAAAAGCCTTAAGTATGTCTCAGGGCACTAGGTAGATTCTAAAAAGGTCTTAGAGGTCCTTGTGCTTTCCCCATGGGCAGATCTTAGGCTCAGTGCAGATCTGGCTTAGTGGTGGCTCAGTGCAGATCTGGCTTAGTGGTGAAGCGCAGCCCCAGCAAGAACCGATCTGCAAAGATTAGGAGAGATTTGTTTTGTTGTGTTTTCTCTCCTGGCATTCATGAAAAGCACTAGCAGAATGCAGGCTCAGGAGCAGAGCCACAATTATCACACCTGAAAAGGAAGGCAATCTGCAAAAATAGTTGTGACATCAAGTTACTACACAGAGTAGTAAACCTTCAAAACACAACACACAACAGAAAACCTTGGGGAATGGAAATGATCTGATTTCCACCACTGCCCCATTATAATGTCCAAACTCTCAGTTTTCAACACTAAACAAGTTATGTGGCATAAAAAGAACTAGGAAAGTATGCCTGATGTAAAGGAACAAAATCAGTTGGTGAACAACACCCCTGAGGAAGTCCAGATATTGGGTTTACTAGACAAAGAATTAAACCACTGTCTTAAATACGCTCCAAGACCTGGTGGAAAACAGAGAAAAGGAAGTAAAGAAAAACGGTCCAGGTAAAACTTCGTATTTTTGTATTATTGTAGTTGGGGTCTGTGACTCCAATTTTTATTTCTTTCAAATAAAAAGTCAGGTGCATAAAACATTATAAAAATTACAAATGCATATATATTGGGCACGCAGTGTATAAAGATTTTTTTGCAATGACAATAACATTAATGGGAAAGACAGAGTTGAGTGGGAGTAGAATTTTCATACGATACTGGAAGTAAGTCGGTAACACTCTAAACTAATTATTATAAATTTAGGAGATTAAATATTAATCCCCATGGAAACTATAAAACATCATTGAAAGGAATTAATTAAGACATAAATAAATGACAGGATCCCATGTTCATGGATTCGGAAGACTTCGTATTATTAGATATCAATTGAAAAATAAGCCACAGATTGAACACAATCCCTACCAAAATTGCAACAGCCTCCCCCCCCAGAAAAGGAAAAACTGATCCCTAAACTCATATGGAATTGCAAGGACCCCAAACAACCAAAAGAAATCTTAAAAACCCAAACCAAAACAAAACAAAAAAAACAGAAGACTCACACTTCCTGATTCCAAAACTTAATATAAAACTGCAACAATTAGAATAGTAAGGTACTGACATAGGATAGAGAGTAGGAAAAAACAATAGAATCGATAGTATAACAACAAACCCATGTATCAATGGCCATGTGATTTTGACAGAGTGCCTAGGCCATTCAGTGGGGGAAAATTTGTCTCTTCAACACTTTGTATCACACAACCAGATCTCCAAGCGGCCAAGAGTGAAGTTGGACTCCTCCTTCAAACCATCTATAGGAATTAACTCAAAACGGTTCAAGGGCTTAAATATAAGCGCTAACACCATAAAGTTCTTAGGAGAAAATATAAGGATAAATCCTCGTGACCTCAATTTTGGCAACACATTCTTAGATACGATGCAAAAACATGAGCAACAAAACAAGTAAATTGGATGTCTTTAAAACTTAAAAAAATAACACTATCATAAGAGGAAAATATTTGCAAATCATATATCTGATACAGTTTAGATAAAGGATTCCTGCAGCTCAAGAACAAACACAAGCAGCCAGATTTTTTAAATGGGCAAAGGATTTAAATAGACCTTTTTCCCAAAGAAGATATGCAATGGGTCACGCAGCACAAGAAAAATGTTCAACGTTGTTAGTCATTAGGGAAATGAAATTCAAAACCATAATGAGATACTACATCACATCAAAAAGGATGAACATAATTTTTAAAAAGAAAACTAAAGATAAAATAATCAGTTTGGTAAGAATGTGAGGAAACTAGAGGCATCACTCATTGCTGGTGAGAATGTAAAATAGCATAGCCACTTGGAAAACAGTTGTGCGCTTCCTCAAAAAGTGAAACACAGAATTACTATCAGACCCAAAAATTCCACTCCTACATTATGTACCCAAAATAATAGAAAACAAGGACTCTGACAGATTTAGGTACACCAATGTTTGTTGCAGCATTATTTGCAGTAGACAAAAGGTAGAAACCTAAAAGTCCATCAACAGATGGAGGATAAGCAAAATGTAGTGTATATGTACAATGGAATATTATTCAGCCACAAAAAGAATGCCATTCTTATTTTTGCTACAATAAAGACGCTCCTTGAAACATTATGTTAAATGAAATGAGCCAGACACAATAGAATAAATATTACATGATTGCATTTATACAAAATATCTTGACAAATTCATGCATTTAGAAACTAAATATTATTAAGTAATATGTAGTTTACTGGATACAGGGCAGAATTGGCAGTTACTCCTTATGGGACACAGAGTTTCTATTTGGGGTAATACAACCTTTGTAAATAGATGGTGGTAATAGTTGTGCAATATTTGGAATGTAAAAGTGCCATAGAATCATACCCTTTAAATGGTTAAGATGGAAGTTTTTGTTTTATATATTTTACCACAGTAAAAAAAATATTATAAAAACAAATTATAGGGGCACCTGGGTGGCTCAGTGGGTTAAAGCGTCTGCCTTCGGCTCAGGTCATGATCCCAGGGTCCTGGGATTAAGCATCACATCGGGCTCTCTGCTCAGCGGGGAGCCTGCTTCCCCCTCTCTCTCTGCCTCTCTGCCTACTTGTGATCTCTCTGTCAAATAAATAAATAAAATCTTTAAAAAAATATACAGTAGTAAATTTATTTAATGACAAAATAAAGGCAATGATTTTAAGCTATATTGTTGTTATATGGAACAAAAAATGGGATGTTTGTATAAAGTTTTGAAAGAGGTATTTTAAGACAAGTCTGATGGTTTCATAATCACTACTAACCAGCTATTCTTTCAATAGCTTTAAATATGAATTTCTTCTTCCGGAAAATCAAATTCTATAATTCCCTTACTAAATTCACAGGGCATTTTATGTGAGACACAAGGGAAGTTGTTCAACTGATAATACTTTGAAAACAGTAAAAATGTTATCCATTTTAAGATAGGATTATTCATTATGCAATTGTATGGTCTGCATAAATGGCATAATAGAGTCCATAGGCTGTATGTGATTTTTAAGCTAAACAAAAAGATCCCTCAAGTGGAATGTTTAGGAGGAGATTATAGAAATGTATGTGTATTGATCTGAGTTAACCTTACAAACAACTTTTCTGCACAAATTACATTGGTACATGTCTACAATAATGATACTTTGTAAATTCCGGTATCTAGCAAGAATACTAATTTTTCTCAGCATGCAGGGAACCATTGTAATCATTTAAATTCCTCAGAGACCTTTGTTCTTAGACTCTTATTTCACACAAAATAGTTCTCACATTTCCAGGTTAAACAAAATGGAAGATCCTGAACTTAAACCAACAAACAACAGCAACAACAACAAAATACCCACGGCCCCATCTCATATGTCATGTATTTGCTCAACATTACCTGCAGCTTCTTTCCATCCCACAACCTCACATCACTGACATCTGTCCTCTTTTCTAAGCTTCTAATTTTACTTTTGTCCCCCTCATGATGTGGCTTTACTTGCATAATGAATGGAAAATAGTGCCATAACAACCTATAAGATTGCAAAAACCATTTCACATTTCTTCTAAAATAATCTACCTATTTTTTCAAAGGAGTATGTTGTGACAATTAAAATTATGTTTGTAAGCATGGAGGTTCCTCCAAAAGTTGAAAATAGAGCTACTCTACGACCCAGCAATCGCACTACTGGGTATTTACCCTAAAGATACAAATGTAGTGACCCAAAGGGGCACATGCACCCGAATGTTCATAGCAGCAATGTCCACAAGAGCCAAACTATGGAAAGAACCTAGATGTCCATCAATAGATGAATGGATAAAGAAGATGTGGTTCATATGCACAACGGTATACTATGCAGCCATCAAAAGAAATGAGATCTTGCCATTTGCAACAATGTGGATGGAACTAGAGGGTATTATGCTTAGTGGAATAAGTCAACCAGAGAAAGGCAATTATCATATGATCTCCCTTATATGAGGAATTTAAGAGATAGAGTGGGGTGTTTGGGGGGGTAGGGAAGGAAAAAATTAAACAAGATGGGATCGGGAGGGAGATAAACCATAAGAGACTCAATCTCACAAAACAAACTGAGGGTTGCTAGAGGGAAGGGTGAGGGAGAGAATGGTTGGGTTATGGACATTGGGGAGGGTATGTGCTATAGTGAGTGCTGTGAAGTGTGTAAGCCTGTGATTCACAGACCTGTACCCCCTGGAGCTAATAATACATTATATGTTAATAAAAATAATTTTGAAAAATAAATTTAAAAAATAAAATTATGTTTGTAACTCTTAACCTTTTAGTAGGGATAAAAATCTTGTCTATTTAACCTAAAACCCATTTAGAAAAAAAGGTTTATATCTAAGGGTACAATGTAAAATTATTTCCCGTTTATTTGTAAAGGACAATATGAGGTTAACACTGTCCATGGTATAGAGGCAGGGCATCAGAGGGACAAGAGCATAAAGAGGGCAGACAGATCCAAAGGGCAAGAGGAAACAGGAAGAACAAACAGCAGTCTTCTGGTTAGGCAGAGGGAAGATACTGGTGAGTAAGAAACACCATTTCCCAGGATGTGGATGGAGTTACCTTTAATCTCTTAAGGACTCCTCAGGTCCCTCTGCCTCTGAGGTGACACATGGGGACAGAAAACTTGGATGATATTTGAAGAGTTTTAAATAAGCCCCTCCATGGTCATAAGACTAGGACATTTATTTTAATATTTCCCAGAATATTGTTTCATTTTTTTTTAGGAAAGCACATGAAAAAAACACTTAAAACTAAACTTTAATTTATTAAGAATTGTAAGTTCAAAATGATATCAAACGTCAATGAAAGAAGTTAAAGATCTAAATAATGGAGAGGTATTCCATGGTTATGAATTGGAAGATTCAATACTGGTAAAATGTCACTTTTCTTCCTAAATTAATCTATAGATTCAACACAACTTTGATCAAAACCCCAGAAAGCTATTTTATAGATATTGACAAACTAATCTAAAGTTTACGTGGAGAGGCAGAATTCTAGAATTACAGACATGATACTGAGGAATAACAAAGCTGGAGGACTGACACTATTACATTTCAAGACTTACTCTAAAACCACTGTAATCAAGACAATATGGTATCCATGAAAGAGAAGATACATAAGTCAATTGAACACAAAAGGCACTCCAAAAATAGACCCACAAAATACAGTCAACCGATCTTTGAAAAAAGTGCAAAAGCAACTCAATGAGGAAAGGAAAATCTTTTCAACAAACAGTGCTGGAAAAATTGGATGTCTATGGGGAAAGAAATAAACTCATACAGAGAACTGGTATCTTTCACAAAAATTAACCCAAATATGTCATGGACATAAATATAAAATGCAATCTTATAAACTTACAGGAGAAACTATGGGAGAAAACAGAAATATCCTTGGATTTGGTGATGAATTTTTAGATACAACTAAAACACAATCAATGAAAGCAAAATCTGATGAGTTGGACTTTATTAAATATTTTTTTTTACATTTTTTTAAGCAGACTCCACACCCAATGTGAGGCTTGATCTCACCATTCTGAGATCAAGAGTCCCATGCTCTGCTGACTGAGCCAGCCAGATGCCCCAAGCTGGACTCTATTAAAATAAAAAGTTCTGCTCTGCAAAAGATAGCGTCAAAGAATCAAGAGACAAACAGCAAACTCAGATAAACATATACAAAATGCATACCTGATAAAGGACTTGTATGTAAAATAAGTGAATAACTCTTAAAATTCAACAGGACAACAGACTCAACTGAAAAGGAGATGAGACATATAAACGGGTCTGTTGCTGAAGAGTACAAAGAGATGGCAAACAAGCCCATGATAAGGGGCTTCACATCATTTGTCACTGGGGAAATGCAAATCAAAGAAATGAAGTTCTAGAACACACCCCTTAGGAAGTTAGGATGAAAAATCCGACAACACCCAGTGCGTGAGAATACACAGCAACAGAACTCATTCACTCCTGGTAGGGATACAAAATGGCATAGCCATGTGGGAAGACAACTGGATGATTTCTTACAAACCAATAAGCTTACCATACAGCAAGCACATTATGTGGTACCTTTTAACAGATTTGAAAACTTATGTCCACATAAAAATGAATGTTTCTAGGGGCACCTGGTGGCTCAGTCAGTGAAGTGTTCAACTCTTGATTTTGGTGCAGGTCATGATCTCAGGGTCTTGGGATGGAGCTCTGCATCAGGCTCTGCACTCAGCAGGGAATGTGAATCTCCCTTACCCTCTGCCCTTCTCCCCCATTCATGTAGTCTCTCTCTCTCCCTAAAATAAAATAAAATTTTTAACAAATGAATATTTCCAGTAGTTTTATCTAATTGACAGAACTGAAAGCAACCAAGATGCCCTTCAATAGGTAAAAGAATAAACAAAGTGATGGACCTCACACACGGGGATATTACTGAATAGTGAAAGAGAATGGGCTGTCTAGCATGACAAGACATGGATGAATGTCACATACATATGAGTAAGGTAGTCTGAAATACTCTACTTACATTTCTGTTCCTCTAACAAAAATACCATAGAATGGATGGATTAAGTGATAAGCATTTATTTCTCAGTGTCCTTGAGACTATGAAGTCTAAGAAGTTGGGTGCTAGCAGACTGGGTGTCTAGAGAGAACTCACTTCCTGATACACTGATGGGAGATTTTCTAACAGTGTCCTCACATGGCTGACAGTAGAGAGTAAGCAAGCTCTTGTGTCTCTTCTAAGGAAGGCACTAATCCTATCATGAATGCTTAATTATTGCCAAAGGCCCCAATTCCTATTACCATCATCCTTAAGGGTTAGGATTTCATTGTCTAGAATTTCAGGAACACAAATATTTAATCTATGACAATAACATTCTAGAAAAGGCAAACTATTGCCCTGGTAAACAGATCAGAAGTTTCCAAGGTTCTATTTTTTTGTGCAGAGTATTCTACATGATACTCTAGCAGTGAATGTATGACATTATGCATTTGTCAAAACTCATAGAACTTTACAGCATAAACAATGTAACTTAAAGTATGCAAATTTTAAAAAGTCACTGTTTTCCCCCACTGGTGTGAGGTTAACTCTGAAACTCTTTCTTTACATTGAATTGAACAATTAATGGGGTGGACAGTGGGAAGCTAGACCCTTTTGTTGGAGTGGGAAGTTACAGAAAAGCAAAGAGAGAAAGTTGCAACAATGCATATGGGAATGGGATAGAGTTGCAGACATTAGTATGGACTCATACATAGATTAACACAGACAGAGATGGCCTCATTATAGAAATATGTCTTGATATGTGCAAATGTCAGACGTATCACACAAACTTACTTTCCTTTGGTCTGTCAGATGAGAGGGACCCAAAATAATAAAATCCTAGTAGCAACAAGCACACTTACCTCACAGATCTTATTTGTTAATAGCTTTCTCCAACAAAGAACCAAGGACCTTTGGAGAAATGACTGGTGCTGGATCTCAGACAGAAAATATGTGAGTATGCCTAGAGCATCTTATAGTGCCAGAGAGTGGGGAAGGACTCAGAAATCTCTCTCTCATAGACATGCACAGACACACAGACACATACACAACAAAGAAAAGAGAGCAGGTCAAAAAGAGATTCTGCAGCCAAATGAACACACTCACAGTAGCCACAATGGCAATAGTTTCAGCCACAAAATTAATAAAGTAGTACTGCATTATAATCCAAATTATAAGATAAATATCCATAAAACCACAGTTATGTAAATAAATTACTGAATATTTTCTTAAATAGAGGAGAACACAAAAATTTCCCATGTGGAAGAATTCCATAATTTATATAGAGAGCTCACCGTCAAAGAAGAACATGACTCTTCACCCCGTCAGTGTGGACTATGTGTAGTGACTTCCATCTAAAGAGAACAGTATGGAGAAACTACCTCAGCTGGGTGATCAAGGTCAATGCCAACAGTCATACATCGTCTTCACAGTACCTCTGACATAATGTGATGAGAGGGGCATCTTACCTCTGTGATCTTCTCAGAGAACCCAGAGCCCCAGGTCTGATCATGATAAAAACAGTAACACATCTCATTCACAAAACATTCTACAAAATACATGAGCCGCACTCCTAAAATCTGTCAAAGTCATCAAAAACAAGAAAATCTCAATAAGTGTCAGAACCAAGAGACTGAAGAGGCATGATGAGCAGGCAGGTAATGTCATGTGGAATACGGTATGAGATCCTGGAACAAATCATAGATATTAGGTAAAAGTAGAAACAAAAGGGGATCTGAACAAATCATGGACTTTAGCTAATAATAATGTGTTAATATTAGCTTATTAATTCTGACAACATAACATAATAAAAAATGGAAGAAGTTGTGAGAAATGTATGATACTTATATAAAGTATTATATTAGGGGTGTTACCTTTGAAGAAACTGAGTGCAGAATATATGGGAACTCTTTGAAGTACCTTCACAAATATTCTGTAAATCTATAACTCTTCTAAAATAAAAAACACTATTTATAACAAAGCAGAACTGTCCAGGAAGTAAAGTGCCAGAGTTCCTTAATTAACTTTATGTATAAAAGAGAAAAAAGAAAACTTTTTTCTTTATAGGACAAAATAAAAGATCACGTTATCCAAGTGATGACTGCAACGTGCAACACAGATTCTACTAGTACGATTACCTGAACAGGGGTTTACTTTTACCAAGTGACATGAC
>ML093042.1:35938-65909 GCA_003697995.1 Taxidea taxus jeffersonii | reverse complement strand
GGGGGGGGGAGTCCGCTGTGGAGGCTCCTTGTGCGGGTGGGGAGAGGAGGGATGTCCGCGCAGGCTTAGCAAATGCGAGGAAAGGTTTGTGGACCTTGGGGTGCGGAGCGAGGGTGACAGTTCGGGGATTACTTTTCACGGGAACGTGCTTCAAGTTTTCCAAGCTCCCTGTAGCCTGTCGGGATGAGCTTTCAAACCTTCTGGAAAGCCAGTTCTCGTGGGCGGGTGGGCGATGGCCCAGCCCTGGATAAAAACCCTCCTCTTAAGGGTCTGGAAAGGAAAAGTTAAGGTCTCTAATCTATCGGGTGGGTAGAGGATCCTCCCCGCGGGCAGTCGGGGTCCGGAAGCAGCCACTCTCTGCTCGCAGCAGCGGGGGCTCAGGGCACCCGGGGCCAAACAACCCGCGCAGAGTGGCCCGAGGGAAGGGTTTCTTTGTGCTAATTATCCTGCGTGGTCACTGACCGCCATCGCGGCCCTGAGAGGTCAGTGAGAGCGCAAGAAAGCTTCCGGAGGAGAAAGCCTTAGGAAAAATTCAGTGGCTGAGAATATGGAGGGAGGGGCCTCCAGATTTCGTTAGGCACAGCCTGAGGGACACGGTGCTCAAGGACCAGAGCGCTCTGAAGGAGAGGGGGAGCTCTTGAGCGTGGGGAGCGAGGAGGAACTTTTTGGGGGGACCCTGTGCACCCGACTTTTGACAGCACACCTGTGCATCTATCTGCACTGAGGAGGATCCCACTAACATCCTTTCTCCAAGAGTTAGGTGTTTTGTTTTGTTTTTTTAAAAGAAAGCCTGGTGCCCGGAATTATGGGGGTGCCCCCATTTTATGGATCCAGGACGTTCATGACTCCTTAATATTAAACAGGACTTTCCTGGCTTCCAAGGAGAACATGGAAGTTTCTGGACTCAGGGTGTCTCCAGTTTGGGGGAGGGGCCCCATTTAAAGCTACTTTTCAGCCTGTGCACCCCCTTCCTTGGTGGCCAAGGTCTGCCAGGGGGAAGGTCAGGCTCTCCCAGGGGCTGGCGGAGGGGAGGAGGGACCGCCTACACTGATCATGGAAAGTTCTCGAATCCGGCGCACTGTGGCAGCATGCAGGTCTTCACTCCATGTGGATGTTGAGGCTCCTGGCCTTGGGGACCAGACGGGGCTCAGAAGTGAGTTTGGGAATGCTCAGCTGTAGGTCTACAGGTAGGGCGGGCCGGGTTGCGAGAGAGTGCGCAGGAGAAGGCTGTACTGCGCCCTGAGTGGGCCTCTGCGCCCTGTGGGCCTGGTACCCGCGCGCGCCGCCGCCGCCGCGCCTCGTCTAGATGGTGCCGGCGAGAAGCCCCAGCTTGGGAGGCCGTCAGGCTCACGGGGCTGCGCGCGCATCTGTCTGCTCTGTCCCCAGGTCTGGTTCCAGAACCGAAGAGCCAAGTGCCGCAAGCAGGAGAACCAGATGCATAAAGGTGGGTGGTGCCCGGGCTGCGGTGGACGTGGGCAGCGCGTGCAGAGGCCTCCTGGGTGCGCAGAAGGCCCTGGTGGTCTTCATGGCTCCTTTCTTCCCTTGCAGGCGTTATCCTGGGCACCGCCAGCCACCTGGACGCCTGCAGGGTGGCGCCCTACGTCAACATGGGCGCCCTGCGAATGCCTTTCCAACAGGTAGCCCGTTTTTCTTCCTTCTGAGCCGCGCGCGGGCCGCCACCTCCCCGCCTCCCTGGCGTCCTGCCTCCCCCGGCTGCTCCCGCCCCCGCGGAAGAAAGGTGCCGCCTTTACAAGGCGGCATTTATAGACCCGTTGGCACGTATTAAAATCACGCTGTAAAACTCCAAGGCTCACCTTTGGGAGGGCCAGGATAGAAACCCAAACACAATTTTACAAAAATCGGAGTGAAAAAATAAAAAAAATCCCAGCCCACCCGGGCTTCCTGCTTGGGGATGGAGGAGGAAGGGGGGGGTGCTCGCACTTGGGTGTGAGGTCCTGTGTGTGTACCGAACCCCAACTTCCTGCCCCATCGCCTCAAGGGGGGCTGTCTGCGCCCAGGCTGTAGCCCAGCCTGGCTCCCCACCTCCCAGCTGGACTCGTGGGGCTCCGGATCTCGGGATCCCCGCAGGCAAGAGCTGTTTTCCCAGGACAAGGAGTGGCTAGGGTGTCCGAAGGCCCCAGGGACTGCATTCCGCTTGGGACCAGCGGCTGGTGGATGGTGGAAGCTGCATGGGGCAGGCGCCGGCCCTCAGGGTGAGAGCGCAGAGCCCACGCGCTCCCTGCCTGGCCCCAGCGCAGGACCTTGGAGCGCTCCCCTTGCCACCCAACGTTGGGGGATGTGGAGCGCAAACGCTGGGGGGAGCAGGGGTGCTCTGGGAGGAGTGGAGGCGTGGCCACCGCACTACCCACCTCAAGCACCCCCCCACCTCCCTCACCGAGCTGTTTTGCTCCAAGGACCAGGCCTGGGTTTATATTTGGATCCGTGTTTGCTGGGGGCCCCTGGGGGCCCCTGCGGGCCAGCTAGGGAGTGGGTGGTGGAGGGCGTCATAACTAGACACCTGAGACTTAGAGCGGGTGCTCGAGCCCGGGACTCTCTGACTCAAGGTGCCCAAAGCGGGAAGGGCTCCGGGGCATGCGCGGGGTCCCTCACTTCTGGCCTCCTCCGCCCGCTCCGCCCCCTCCGCCCCCGCCGCGCAGTCTTCCGCCCCTGCTTCACTCCTTCCCCGGGGCGGGACGGCCTCTCCGCATCACAGAACTGCTACCCCGGCTTGGGGTCGGCCATGAGGTCCCGCCAAAATTGGGCCTTTGGAACACGGACATTCGGTTGTGCTCCTCCTGGATTCGAGGGAGGGTGTGTGACGGGAGTCCAGAGCCGCCGGGCTCAGGGACACCTCCCAAGTTCAGACATTGAGGCTTTTGCGAGGAGGGGATGCTGGCGAGGCAGGGGTGTGGGCGCCCCAGGGGCGGGCGGGCGAGGTTGAGATCCTCCAGTTGCCCCCGTGCAGAGCAGCCCGTGGCCCCCGAGTTCACGCGCGTCTAGGGGGCAGTTTGAGTCCCCTGGTTGCTGGGGGATGGTCCCCGGGCTGCAGCAAGGGGGCTCCCAGGGGCCCGTCGGGGCGGGAAAGGCTGTTCCGCAGCCGGCCTAACTGCCCAGTCTGTCCCCGCAGGTCCAGGCGCAGCTGCAGCTGGAAGGCGTGGCGCACGCGCACCCGCACCTGCACCCGCACCTGGCGGCGCACGCGCCCTACCTGATGTTCCCGCCGCCGCCCTTCGGGCTGCCCATAGCGTCGCTGGCCGAGTCCGCCTCGGCCGCAGCTGTCGTGGCCGCCGCGGCCAAAAGCAACAGCAAGAACTCCAGCATCGCCGACCTGCGGCTCAAGGCGCGTAAGCACGCCGAGGCCTTGGGGCTCTGACCCGCCGCCCGCCCCGCGCCCAGCCCCGGCCCCACCACCCCGCCTGCGCTGCGTCCTGCACTCGACCCCTCCGCGCCCCCCGACGGCCGCACTGAAGCCCTGGAGCGAGGACGCGGGCCCTGGAGCAGCCCGGGGGCCCACCACTGGTCCAGGGCGGGGGCCTTCGGGGACCTTCCGACGGCGCCAGACCCTGGCCGAGACTGTGGGGAAGAGAGCAGGTGAAGGTCAGAGCAGCCAACCCAGCCCTCGGTCACGCGGTCTGTGCGTCCTGGGACCCTGCGCCACCCGGAGTCCCGCGCGTCCTCCTCTGCCGCCCGCGCCCCTACCCTGTGCATGCGGCCTCCTACCCACCTTGGGAAGACCACCGAGTCGACTCCACGCAAAGATCTGGGGCTGGTCTCCGCTGAAGATGCCAGTTCTCGGTTGCCAACAGTTTTACGCACCGCCCGAAATTTTCATCCGAGGAGAGGAAGAGGGGAAGGACCGGTCTGGATTGCAGCGTGGACTTCCGCCTGCCAGGCTAGGGACCCCGTGCTCTGCAGCAATAAGGAACCGCGTCTGCCCACCGACCTCCTCGGGACAAGGTGGGGAGAGGGTGGGGGAGACGAGAATCTGCCACTCGTCCGTATTTGGGGACCTGCATTACCAGCACGGTTTTCATGCCCACGGCTGGTCCCAGAGCAGCGAGTGTAGGGTTCCTTCTTGTGCCATAGACCAGGCGACTTTATAACTTTGCAGTATTTGATTCCCGAATTGACTCCCCCCCCTTGGGCTGTTTCACCGAATTCAGATGCAAATGACTTGCCTAGAGACGCAGGGGCGCGTGGTTTTAAGGTATAATACCGAGGCAGCGTTAACTTTAGTCAGATGCAATTAAGTGCAGTAAAAGTGCAATACTGTAAATGTTATAGATTTAAAAAAAAATAGCCGTGCACTCTTCACCCTGTCAGCTTTGGAGTTGTAAGGGCATTACCGCCTCCTGTGTGCTTGGGGCGGCCGGCGGGGCCGTTGCGGAGATGATGGGGGTCTACAGGAGGGCAGGCGCGTGGAGTGTGGTAAAGCAGGACCGGGTGGGGGCAAGGCCAGGACGTGAGGCCCACGGCGGAGCCGGAGCCGTTTCTGGGAAGAGAAGGGGCTGAGACAGGACCTTCAGGCGGTGACTTTGGAGATCACGTTTTTGTAGCGGTTAGTCCGTTCCAGGTTTGGTGTCTTGCTTCTCCCGGTGTCCCTCCCCTCCCCTCTTGCCCCGTCCCCACCAAATGGCGATCTATTTTAGAAGCTGGCATGTGGTGGGAGGCCCGCTTGGAAGGACAGAACCAAAGCATGAGGGGCCCCAGCGATGCAGCTGGGTCGTGGACAGTGTGCTTTGCCGAGTATGGGGTCTGGTGGCCGAGCTGCGGTGCTGGGCTCGCCTGTAAGAGGAACATAGGACGCCTGCGTTTTTGCCTTAGTCACCGAGGCCCGCCCGGACGGAGGACGGAAGCCGCTTCCCCACCATCCCCGCAGCTCTCCCTGGCCACCCCCGGGCTTCTCCTGAAGTCCAGTTCACTCTGATTCCAGAAGAAGTTTTGATCCGTCCAGATTTGGCGTTGGCGATTTTCTTTCCCTCTCCCCGAGCTTTGGTCTATTTTTCAAGAAAAAAAATTTTTTTTTCCCCATCCCCATAAGGGAACGCTTTCTACCTTTCCATGGACCTGAACTGTGGATGCATTTGGACAGGTCGCCTGGGGTCATCGGAAACTCTTCATACAAGTCAAAAGGCCCCTCCTGCCCCCCCCCGACATTAATGCATTATATGGTTACCCTCATGCGTGCAGTTTTGCTTTTAAACAGCTGTGAATTAAACAACAACAAAAGAAGAAGTTCCTATAAATAAGCTGGAAATTTCCTTTAAATGCAAACAGTGCATTTGGAATCCTTTAAAGCTAGTGGCACCTGTCCTAAAATCAAACACTTGGCCAAGGTTTACAGGTAGATCGTGTACATCCCTATTTTTCCTTTCCAAACAGCTTATAATCATTTTTTTAAAAATCTACGCAGAATCCTCCTAACCACTCCCTCCCCAACAGAGAGCGCACGGCACATGAGCGGAAAGACACGGGGTAGGGTCGCTGCAGAATTTGAAGTTAGAGGATAGGGCTGCACCCCCTGGCCCTATGGGAGGCTGGTAAAATGAGGCTTGTCGGATGGGGGGCCCCTCATGCTTGTTTTTCTTTTTGTTTTCTTTTTTTGATTTAACATAGAAAGTGAGCCAGGTATAACCCCTCCCAATGGGACCTCCCCCAAAACAGAACCAACCCAGACAACCGGATGGGCGGCATTGACGGCGGAGGCTGGCGGGCCTCATGGGTCCGCCTGGAACCGAACAGCGGAGATGCTCTGCCAGCGTGGCCCGTGGCCCGTGGCTCCCGCCTCTTGTTTGTCCCAGAACGTCCAAGAGATGCAGACAGGATTATCGGTTGAGTTCCGGGGGCCACTTTTCACAGGGCGGCTCTGTGTCCCACTTCCTTCCTGGTGGGATGCAGAGGACGCCTGGAGCGCCCTGTCCACCCGTCATCGTCTCCCGGACCCGGGACACCGTGCTCACCCGTGCGCCCGGGTCAGGTGTGACACGGGACGTTTCCCCTGTAGGGTGTACGAAATTAAATGCACGAAACGGACGCCTTTGAGCTGTGGCCGGTGCTTTTTGCCCAGATCAAGACCCTTTTCAAAGGCGTGCGCGTGACTTCCACCGAGCGTGTGGGCCTGGCGTGCTTGCCGAGAGCTGCTTCACCGAGCAGGCGTGTCTGGGAGGGTGGCCTTTTCACACCACGGGGTGCAAGAGTGCTGGGTCGTCAAAGCTCCGGGAGGGCTGTCGTGGGCGCCCAAACATGCGGGTCGCGCTGTGGGATGGTTTTCGCAGGACGGACCCTGGAGTTCTATTTGCCAGGACATGGTGGGCCCCGAAAGCTTTCTCTTTTCCTTTCCTTTTCTTTTCTCCTGAAACCTTGGCCAAAGAGTACTTTTAGGATGGAAATTGCCCGGGTGTGGCAACACGGACTTCTGGAGAGAGTTTGCCGTTCCTTTCGACCTTTCTTACAGGCTCAAGTTTCCCTTTCGTCCGCGGCGTGTTGTGCAGGAGAGAGACAGATCACGTCCTGGGGGAAGGTTTTGGAGTCCCGGGGTGTCGTGTAGCTTTTCCTAGATGAAGACGTGTGTGTTCTCAGTCCAGGTCTGCCGCCCAGAATTGCTAGGAGTCAGAGGGATGATGCCTTCTCGAGGGAACAGGGATGTCCTCCTTTTGCTGGCCGGATAGGGACTCTGAGCATTGTGGCTTTTTCACGATCCGTGCGGTAAAGGGCTGGGCCGGCCGGGTTGCCGTAGCGTTCCCAGGCCCAGCGAGCAGATCCAGAACGTACGCGGCAAAGCCTGTAACCCCCTGAGTGGGTAGGCATCCCGCACCAGGGTGGTCGGCCTTCAGACCCCGGCTGCTCCCCCTGCTCCAGCCATGCCGGTGCTCGCAATGTCCCCCCACCTCTCTCCAGTGCAAGCTGCACCCCGTGGCGGCCCCCTGTCCGGGCAAGCCTGAGTTTCAGGGGTGGGCTTGTCTGCCGGGCCACCAGCATCTGTGGTCTGTGCCGTGTCGGGCGGCGGGGGGACATCTGGGGAAAGAGCACATTCACCTTCAGCACCCGTGTCCGGCGTCACGGCCACCCCCTCCCTCCGGGCCCACGATGGGAAGATGTCCACGTCCTCCGCTCCTACACCTGGCTTCCAATGTCCTATCTCGATATTTCTCGACGTCCAAGGAGAGACCCCCCTTTTCCTGGGAGTTTTCACGGGGGTGCTGACCACAACGACAGAAATGTCTCGAGGCACTTTGCTCCTTCTTCACGTTCGGGGAGGCTGGGGCCGGGGCGGGGTGGGGGGGGGGCTTCTCCGTCGACAACTTGGACATTTGAAAAACTGGTGCCTAATTTATTAAAAAAAAAGTTAGCTTAGGAATATGCTGATTTTTCAATACACATGAAAACTTGATGCAATTTATAAATGTTTTATGGAAATTTGATATTTAATGAGAACTCAGATACGGAATGTAGAAAATATCCAGTTCGAAAGCGGTGACGCGTGCTATTTATTGAGAGGCGGTAGCTGGACGACCAAGGCCCCGTTGGACGCAGAGGTCCCATCACAGGGAGGCAAGGTTCTCTGCTTCCTGATACTGGATGTATGTCGGTGTGTTATTTATTTTTTCTTTGGGTTGAAAGTTCATAAATATGTGATATTTTAATTATGTGGAGTGTAAATTTGACATTACCTTGCATTTATTTTTATATTTTTAAAGCCTATTGCTTTTCTCACCCCCACGCCCGTGCTCCCCCAATTTATGAGCAGCCAGCATGATTTACGGCTCAGCAGAAGTGTCTGGGTTATGCACACAAGGTGGGTCTGCAGCGACAGACGTTTTCAGGGATTGCTCAGACGACACGAAATAACACAGGCTTTCCCAAACCGCACGGCCTTCAAAACTCTTATCCCTCTGCTGTTGTGGGGAAGACACACAAACAAAACAAAACAAAACAAAAACCCAAAACATTTCAGAATGGTTTTGTTTTTAAGTTTTTGTTTTTGGTTGTTTTTTTTTTTTTTTGGGCCACATGCTTGCAGATTCTTCACACGAAATGCCCTCATGTTTAGTTCTAGTGACAAAGTGTATTTTGCCAACCCATATAGTATGAATGTACATCTTGTAAAACGGAGATATAAATAAACTTATAAATATTTGTATTGCAGTGTTAAAAAAAATCCTCACCTCTCCCCCGAGGGGCCCGGCTGGAACACGCGGCGAGCGAGCCCGGCTCAAAACAGGGCGGGTTTGCGTCCCCACGAAGGTGCGTGTGTGCGTTTCGGCCTGCGTGGGCGGCGCTTCTGGGGCGTCTCACTTCTGCTGCTGGAACCGACCCCTCGTTGGCGTGAACCTTATTACGCTTTTTCACCCATCCCGGTCCACATCGTCCCCGAAGGTGGGGACACGAGGAGAAAGGCCCCCATTTCAGACCAATCTGAGTTTTGGGAAGACGGCGCAGGCTTTCCTGAGAAGCCCAGGCAACTTGGTTTCAAGTTTTCGCTTTAATTTCTTTTTCTTCCCCCCCCCTCCCCCCTTGGACAGTGTATGGATTCTCCACCTCGGCATTGCAATGATGGTTGAATCGTTTTGGGGGAAAAAAAATAAGGACTAGAATAAATGGAAAAAAAATCCACTTTTCAAAAATGAGAACATTTTTTGGCCTGTGCTTTTTATCTCCTTATGTAAAGGAAAGTTAACGACCCGATTTCGCTGCTCTGACGGTTTCCCGGCTTCGATGAAAACCACATGTCGGGAACCGGCGACAGGGCGGACGTGGGACGGACGAGGCCGGCTGGGGGTGGTCGCACTCCGGCGGGGAGGGTCGGGGGCTGTTATTTGGGGGAGGGGGTGAGTCCGCGGGCAGGTGGGTATTTCCAGCACATCCCAGGTGCACGGCGTGGAAGGGGTGATGCCTTCCCGTGGGACCTGCTCTTCGGGCCACGGAAGGGGTTTTAAAGGACTTAACTCTGCTGCTGGGCTTCCAGCCCCAGACGTCCGATTTCTTCTACCACCTGCATGATTGTCCACATGTCACAAAGCCAGTGAGTGCTCGGAGCTCCCTTCTGCAAACCCGTAGTGTCCTGCAGGCGGGCAGGAAGGGGGCTCTGCCAGGTACTGGCCACGGGGACCACGGTCACTGACAAAGGGACACATCCTAGAAGACGCGTGTTACCTGTGCCGGGCCCCGGGATGCAGCCTCTGGCGGGTTTCTGATGGCCGTCTCTGGCATCTCAATCCCCAGCTTCCAGAATGCTCTTGTCCTTTTTGGGGTCAATGCACCCAGTTTCGGTCCTCACGGACGCGGTGCAAATGACATCAAAGCCGTTATTCTACGGTGAAAATAAGCGTAGAGGTCCATCTTTGTTCAGCAAATGTGTCCCTATTGTGTAACATTGTTGCAGATGCTTTCCCTCTGACACAGTCTGTGACTTTGTTGCCAACTGTAGCGAATCCCTCCCAAAAGAAACGCGTCTGGCTCCTTCTGTCTTCCGGACGTCCCCCGCACACGCGCACCTACCAGGTAAGTGTCTCCGCCTTCCTTCCCTTCCTGATTTTTCTGTGGGTTGTGCTGCAGGCCTGGGCCGAACCACAGCACAGCGTTCACGGGAAAACAATGGTTTTCGCTTGCACACCGGGACGCCGCTTCGGGAAGACTAGGCGGTAGCGGGGGCGGGGGACGACCCGTGGCGAAATCCGTTCACCGAACAAGAAAGCACGTTGATGTTGCCTCCCACGGACCTGCGTTCCTTTCCGGGGTTCGCGGGCTCCCGCAGGGGTGTCCGACTTTCACATTCAGTCATGGGAAGCGTCGGGGATGAGGGGAAAACAGGCCCAGAGCGAGAACCGTGAGCCGGCGGCCCGTGGGTTCCACACGCGCGCAGAGGAGCTCTCCCGAGTGGAGCAGGGGCGGCTGTCGGGGAAATAAAGGTGTTTTGGGTTCCACGCGCAGCTTCTCTGCAAAAGGAGGCAGCGCCAGGAGAAGTCACGCGGGTCATCCACGCGGCGTGGAAACGCTTTCCGCCGCTCTGGAGTTTTAAAAAACATGATTTCTTTCATTTCATTTCATATCAAGAAGAAGGACAAATGCTGCGTGCATATCGCTAAACCTTCCCCGTTTCCACATAAACACACACGCAGGGGTTGTGTTGTTCCATCTCTTCCTTTTTTTTGTTTTTTTGCCCCCGTGCATTGAAGCTGTGACGCGCTCCCTTCCAGTATCTCTGTGTACGTCGCTTGCCCTACATCCTGCAACAATGAGATTAACGTGTTGACATCGTTGAACTTTGCCCACTTCCCGGAGCGTTTGGGGGTAGAATCCGCGGTCGGTTTTCGTAGACACCCGACGGGATGCGTGGCAGGCGAGATACACACGTGTCGGGAAGTCTGCTCCGGCCCAGCTCCCCTCTCGGTGTTCTTGCTTTGAGATGTAAGCGTCCTCGCCTGCTGAGCATCGGAGGACGCTGACTTCAACGGTCCGTCTCCCTATAAAATGAAAAGAGGCCGAAGACGGGCCTGTCGCTGTTCCAACAGCCAGGGTAGGTTTGCGACCCCCCACGAACCGGTGCTGCGAGAAATGTGCAGGGAACAGCAACCGCGGCTGGCCGAGCCGCCTGGGGACGCGGCAGACACGAAAGCCGGGTCGTGGCGGGGAGAGCAGACTCTGAGGCGGCAGCTCACGCGTTTGCTACCTGCGGGCGGGAGCGTGGCTCTGGGTCCCACGCAGGACAGCCCGTCCTCGTCCGTCAGGGCCGATGTGTGCTCCGCACGGCTGACGTGGGGTCCCCAGACCCGGCATAGGCTCCGACTTTGGTCCCACATTCTCAGGATCGGGACCCGCCTGTTCAAGCAGGTGTGCGTTTATGGGGGAATTTCTGCCGTGGCGCGCAAAGGGCGTCCGTCCCGCAGGACCAGGAAGGCTGTTTGCACGGGGGAGCCGGTCCCTTGAGGACCCAGCGCAGAGGCGTGGACTGAAACGTTAAGTCGGGACAAGATCCGTGCGTGCTGGGGCCTTGTGGGTTCTCTGGACGTCGAGCGATCAGCTGCTTCCATCCAGAATCGCCCCAAAGGCGCTCTTGCCCCAGGAGCGACCATTCATCCGGAAACGTAGGAGGCTCAGGTGGGGGAAGGCTTTAGCTATGGCCGAACAAGGTGAGTATTTTAGACAGACACAGGGAGACTCGGCCCCCGAGTGCAGACGTGTAACCCACCGAAGTGACATTGTGTGTTCAGGGAGGGAAGTGCAGCATGACCTCGCGTGGTGCTCGACGACGCGCTGATGCCGAGGGCGGAGGGGTCCGCGCCGTTAGCGACCCCGGATTCCCGCCCGCGCAGGCTTCCAAGGAGAGCGCTGAAACCTGGAGGCGGACGCCGCACGGAGGAACCGCACCAGCTTGACCGGATACGGATCGGAAGAAGCCACTCGTGTGTTCAGTGCCGCAGAAACCTGGCTCCGCTATCCCCGAGGCAAGGACCCTGGTTGGCCAGCTGCGCCTCAGGCCTGTTAACTTCTCGCCTTTTTACTTACACAGCTTGGGTGTATGTGTGAGAGAGAGAGAGAGAGAGAGAGACTGATTCTGTGTCTTCTTCCTTCCGGGGAGTGACTTACTGCCATCTCCGCGGCGAACGCCCACCCCCTCCCACCGCCCGGACGCAGAAGGTAAGAGCGACCTTTGTTCCTGTCCCCTGACCCTTCGTCTCAGCCTCCCGCCCCAGCGACCTCCCGGGCATGCCACAGTTTTTGAGACAAGGAAAGTCACCCTTGTAATCCCTCTGCCCCCCGACGTCCGAAGTGACGGGGGCGTCCCTGCGCGGGGACAAGTACAAAAGCCCCCGAGAAGGTGGCCGGTTGGGCACACCCGTGCGTGGGGGATAAAGGAGGCCTCTGCGGGGGAGTGCGGCAGTCGGGAATCACCAGCACGTCCGAGGCGGACCCTGGGGGCTGTTGCTGACTGTTTCCCCCACCCCAGATCCCCGTGGCATCTGGGCAGGCTTGTGGCACTGCAGACAGGTTATGTAAGGGAAAGTCCACGCTGATAGGGTGCAGATCCCCAAGCTTTTCCAGAAGCTGCTGGCGAGCGTCATGCGATGCCGAGTGCCAAATAAGCAGTCGTGTACATATTGATTCTGTAAGTCTTGTAAGACCATTAGGAAGGAGACAAATTGACTCTGAGCTGAGACGCTCGGTTGGCCAAGCCCGTGCCGACACCAGCAATGACGCTCCTCATTCCTTCCTCTCTTCCAACGCACATGCCAGCGGAGCCCCTCTGAAGGGAAGCTGAGATCCTGTCCTCTAGCGACTCCCTGCAGAACTGGTTTTCACGGGGACGGTGGATGGGTTTCGTGAGGAGGCCAAGACTCATTGCCAAATGCTCAGTGGCTCGGCTAAAGAGAGATCCATCCTGTTCGAGAGTAGGAGGCCAGAGTCTGAGATCCAGGCGGGGCAGAGCCAAGCTCCAGGGGACGGTCCTTCCCACCTCCTCCAGCTTCTGGAGCTCCAGGTGTCCCTGGGCTGGTGGCCACGTCCCTCCCATCTCTGGCTTCTCCTCTGCGTCCATGTCTCCTCTTCTGTCTCTTACAAGGATACCCGTCCTTGGATTTAGGGCCACCCTGGTCCAGGATGAGCTCATCTCACATCCTTCACTTAATCCCATCTGCAAACGCTCTATTTCCACGTGAGGCCCTGCTGCGAGACATTAGAAAGCAGGATCTTCGAAGACTGTTGCTCACACTTGCACAACCTCCTCGATCCTTGGGGTCCCCACCCATGGGCATGTGTATATGATCCTGGGTTCCTAATAGGCAGCTGTCCCTCTGCAGTTCTTTCTGACCCGTGCTGAGCTTAAGGAGGTTGGCAAGTGGGGTGACAAGTTACCTCGTGTCTGAGATTTTATCTCCTGGATCTAAGAAACTTGATGGTTAGGACATGGTGTTAATTTCTGCTTAATAAATATTTCAGGAAAAGCCACAGAGAGATAAGCCATGGCCTGTGTGTATATTAAACTATTCTCCAAGGAAATATATATATTTAAATATATTAAATATTATATAATGTGTGTGTATTTCCTTGGAGACCAGTTTTCAGAAAACAGAGCTAAAATTGTCTCAGGCACGTGTCACATTTTGTGTCTCGGGTTCCTAACTATAGATTTTTCCAAACGCTTGACCCCAGGGGGAAACGGCACATATTGGATATTTATTTTCAACGTCCAGGCGGTCAGAACCTGAGAGGGACGCAGGTCTGCTGCCAGACTGGGACTGACCCCTGACATTAGGGCCCTCCTTTTAAAATCTTCCTGACACTTTGTGCTGACACAAGGATTGGGTCCGCCTGGGTGGGCACTTAAACTTCATCTGTCTTCAACTTCAGGGTAACACTTTTGCTTTACGGCGTATCCTATTTCTGGATATGGATTCAGAAACGTGAGAGGCGTTTTCGGGGTTATTTGAGAAGTCCACGCTAATGTGTTCTAATGACCTAACTAATTATGTTCTCAGGCAGCAAGCCGTGCATCATCTTGCAAAACTTTTTATAAATTATTGTGTTATTTCTTTACTGCAATGTAACTCACATACCCTAAGATTCACCTTTTTAAAAAGTACAAGACCTGGTGGTTTTTAGTATATTCACAACCATCACCAAGCTCCCCTTCCAGAACATTTTCCTCAACCCTCCCTGCACAAAGAACTCAGGATCCATTAAGCAGTTGCCTCAAATACAACCCCCTAAATGTTCCTTAGACCCATTAATCACTGATCTACTTTCTACACTTACATGTTTTTCCTACTCTGGATGTTGCATATAAATGACCTTGTACATCATCAGGTCTTATGTGTCTGGCTTCTCTCATTGAGCATCATGTTTTCAAGGTCCATCCATGGGTCCATCCAAGGTCCATCCATCCATGGGGTAACAGGTGCCAGAGGTTTGCCCCCTTTTCATGGCATAGTAATATTCCCCTGTGTGCTTGGATAGACTCCATTCTGTTTATCCATCTATCACTGCATGGACATTTGGGTTGAGTTCACGTTTTGGTGAATTATGAATAATGCTCCTACGTAGGGTTTTTGTATGGACATGATATTTCTGTTCCCCTGGGTGTGCACCAGCCATGGAATGGCTGGGTCTTGTGTGAACTCTACGTTGACCTTTTAAAGGAATTGACCATTTTCCAAAGGGACTGCACCATTTTACATTCCCACAAGCAACAGATGGGACTTCCATTTTCTCTACATCTTTAACGATGCTTCTTTTCATCCCTTTCGGATGACACACATTCTTGCTGTGAGAAGTGGCATTTCACTGGAATTCTGATTAGTATTTATTTCTCCATCAAATTATGATGCTGAGCTTGTTTTCATATGCTTATCTGCAGTTTGTATATGTCCTATGGAGGAATGTCTATTCAGATCCTTGTCCCAATTTTCAACTGGCCCATTTGCCTTTTCGTTGTTGAGTTGTTATCACTCTTTATATATTGTGGATACAAGGTCTATATCAGATGTAGAATTTACAAATATCACTGCACATGCTGTGGGTTTCCTTTTCACCTTCTAGAAGATAGTGTCCTTGGAAGCACAAAAGATTTTGGTTTGGATGAAATCCAAAATGATCTATTTTTTACTTTGATTGCTTATGCTTTTGGTGTCAGAGCTAAGAAGCCAGTGCTTAATCCTAGAGCATAAAGACATACATTTATGCTTTTTTCCCTAAGAGTTTTATAATTTTTGCTCTTACACCTATGGTTTTTTTCCTAAGAGTTTTATAACTTTTCCTCTTACATTTTGATCTTCATATATCCTGTGAAGTGGGGATGCAGCTTTGTTTTTTTCGTGTTGATGTACAGTTGTCCCAGCACCACTGCATTGTCTTGGCATCATTTTTGACCATCAGTGAACTGTAGTATATGGGTTTAGTGTTGGACTCTCCACTCTGTTCTATTGGTCTGTATATACTGTGTGCCAAAAACCACACAGTCTTGGTTACTAGAACTTTTTATTAAGTTGTAAAATCAGGAAGTGCAGGTCCTCCAACAGTGTGCTCCTTTTTCGAGATTGCTGGCTCTTAATATTTTTGGATGCAATTATAATGAGGTATTAATTCTTTAAATATTTACTGTAATTCACCAGTGAGACCACCTGGTGCTGGGTTTTTCCTTCACAGGGAAGTTTTGTTGTTGTTGTTTTGATTGTTAATGCAATCTCTTTACATGTTACAGGTCTATTTAGACTTTCTGTTTCTTCTTGAGTCAGTTCCAGCAGCCTGGGTCTTTGTAGGAATTCCTGCATTGTATCGAGGTAATCTGGTTGTTGGCCTACCATTGTTCACTGTATAATCCTCATAATCCTTTTTATTTTTGTAATGTTGGTAGTGGTGCCCCCTCTTCCCTTTCTGATTGGAGTAATTTGAGTCTTCTCCATTGTTGTTTTTTTTTTTTTCTTTTCCCCTTGGTCAATTATACTAACACTTTGTCCATTTTCTTGGTATTCTTTCAGAGACCAACTTTCACTTTCCTTGATTTCTTCTGTGTTTATTCTCTATTTCTGCTCAAATCTTTATTATTTTCTTTCTTCAGTTAGCTTTGTGTCTAGTTTGCTTTTGTTTGTGTAATCCCTGCAGCGTGAGTGGGTGAAGACTTTTCTCCATCTGGCGCTAGTTTTGCATGCCTTTCCTGCCTCCGTGGCTAGTTTGTTCCCATAGTTGTTGGTCTATGCAAGTGGCATTTGGCGTTAGCTTGTGGCGAAGCTTTCAGAGTGACATAGAGAAGTTCCCATCCCGGGGCCAATACTCACACAGGGGCTCATAACTAGGTTTAATAAGAGAGTGCGAGATAAGACACCTCTCTTTTAAGTGATGAATGTTTGCCTTCTTTTCCTGCTTCCCTATAGATTGGAGAGCTCAATGCACACAACCAGGATTAGAAGGAAAGATTATTCCTAGCAGGTATTTCCATTTCTGGACACAAGTATTTGTCATTGAAACAGTCCTTGAGTAGCAAGCGCATGGACCACAAACAATTATTCATGAAGGTGACTCTCACTTTGACAAGACACATCGTCCCTGTGGGGCAATGGGTACTCTCAAGGTAAAATGTTGATTCCCTTTTATGTTCCCATACAGGGAACATAGAGGCCCACAAGTGGTATCAACCTTACTTTGGGTGGGTGGACATTGTCACTTTTTTGTGTTCTTTATGGAAAAACACTTATTTCCATATTTACTTATATATTTTTTTAAAGTAATCACTACACACAATATGGGTTCAAACTTGTAATCCCAAAATCAAGAGTTGCATGCTCTACTCACTGACCCAGCAAGGTGCCCCAAAGACTCAAAAAAATAATTAAAAATAACCTTAACATTCAAGTTCATTCTTTTTATTTATTTATTATTTATTTAATTTTTTTAAATTTTTTTAAAGATTTTAATTTATTAGTTAGAGAGAGAGATATCGAGCACAGGCAGACAGAGAGGCAGGCAGAGGCAGAGGGAGAAGCAGGCTCCCTGCCAAGCAAGGAGCCCGATGTGGGACTTGATCCCAAGACACTGGGATCATGACCTGAGCCGAAGGCAGCCACCTAACCGACTGAGCCACCCAGGCATCCCTCTTTATTTTTTTAAATATTTTATTTATTTAATAGAGACAGAGAGAGAGAACTAGCATGAGAGCACAATGAGGGGTAGAGGGAGAAGCCGACTCCCCTCTGAGCAGAGAGTTCGAAGTGGGACTCGATCCTGGGACTCCGGGATCATGACCTGAGATGAAGGCAGATGCTTAACCAACTGAGCCACCCAGGTGTCCCTATTTCTTTATTTTGGTGGTGGGGAAGGGGTTAGAGTGATAGGGACAGAGAAGACTCCTCAGTGATCGTGGAGCTCACCGTTGGGCTCAATCTCAGGACACTGAGATCATGACCTGAGCTGAAGCCAAGAGTTGGACTCTCAACTGACTGACACACCAGGTGCCCCAAAACGTAAAATTTAAGTTTAAATTTAAATTTAGCATATTAAACAATCTAAAAGGATTAATCCATATCTGTAGATGTTCAGGAAAACACAGTTTCTCTACATTCTGATACTTATAGACATCTTCTCCAAGAGTCCTTTCTGGGATCCATCAACTCCTGTACACACAGGAGGAGGACCACTTGCCTGGTTTCTAACCCTCAGTGTTAGTCCCTTGAGAAGCAGCTTCTTGATGGTCACAAAGCCGCAGCCCTGGCATTCCCTTCAGAAGAACACAGGCATGGCGAGAGGTTTTGGCCAGACCCCTACCATTCCCAAGCCCTGTTGTCAGTCCTGCACTTCTTGACCGTATTTCCGGTTCTGTTTGCTCTACACGCTTGCCGAAATGGCTTCAGAACTCTCCCTGGACGTGGGATGAGATACAGTGGACTGAGTCTCTGCTGACTTTGGTCACCCCCCTTTTCTTCACTGCCTTCCTTGGGAAGTGTTGGGGGTCTCGCTGTTCTTTCCTGTCTTCGCACCCCCCCAGGGGGGTTCTGGCGTTTTTCTTCCAGACACTTTGACTACAGAGGTTCCTCAAGGAAACTTGGGGGCTGGTTTCATGGTGAGTGAGACGCCCCACACTCAGAAGGCATCCAGGCTGGGCGTTTGGTCCTCTGGAGTCGCCATCTTGAAATTGTCAATAGTGTTCATCACTCGGTGTGTGTTTTCCAAGTGAAGTCTGATGGGACAAGGGAGCATGTTCTGGAGCCCAGAACCTCAGCTTCCGAGGTGTCCTGTCCCCCTGCCCCTTCAGAAGGGCTCTCTCCTGCCCAGTCCCTCCCTCCTCTCTTGTGCACCTGCTGGGGGGCGACCTTCCACAGAGAGTCCTGGTGATCTCCAGCAAAGACACAGAACAGAGTCCCTGTCCCCTTCCCTGCTGCTCTGGCAAAGACACAAATGCACACCAGGACATGTCAAAATGTAGACCACAGCCTACGGGTCACAGGTTGGTAGTGCCACATCAGACGTTCAACCGTGTTTGCTGAATCAGTGTTTAGATCTGAGACGTGTGCACAGATCTCAGAAGATTTAAATATTTTACAAAATTTAAAAAGTGAACGTAAAGGAGGGGGGAAGCCAGGTGACATTCCAAGGGCTTTCCCGGCTAATGCTGCGTGCATTGAAGGTAGAAGAAAGCAAGTAGAAAGGCCACCATGAACCACGTGAGCATTTTTGAGATTCCATTTGAAATGACAACCTTTGCTGAGCCTGCACACGTGTGTTGGGCCTGCACACGGCATAGGTGTGTGACGTGTTGGGGAAGATCAGTTTTCAATATGACATATTCTTCTGCTGAGTGATCAGGCACCGAGCGCTGCTGGTTGGGAGGCTGGTTTGCTGTGCACATGGGGAGCCACGGGGTGAGATCGCAGAGATGGGGGGAGACCGAGAGAGACAGAAAGAGATCTAGAGACACATAGGGACAGACACGAGAGCGATGGGAGGGGAGGAAGACGGAATCAATGGGGCCATAATCATCTTGGAGAAATATTTGTCCCGAAACATCCTTCTTGCGAACCATCTGTTTCAATATTTCTACAGTCTCTGCAGGCTTTGACCATGGATTTTACACAGTTACAATAATACTTCATGCAATTTCGTTTCCTTTCTTTCCCCACGCAGCCTACACATGTGAGGTAGGGCATGATCATGTATAGTAAAAGTACGACCAACAAATTCGTACCACTCCTGGCATGGGCCACTATAAGCACCCGTTCTTTCATAAGGAAACTCTACTGGTTTAAAAGAAAATGGGTTCTAACATATGGCTTAACGAGGGTGGAAAATCGAGTTCAGTGCGCGTCCCCACCGGGGCCGAGGCAGCAAGAGGGTGCTGGTGCATGGTGTGGGCTCAGGAAGAGTCACAGGAAAGACGGATTCTGGCTTCTTCCCATCCGAGGGGCACCTTCTGGACAACCGCACATCTAGGACGACGTTGGGCAGGAATGGCTGCAAACAGCTGAATGGCCTCGGCCAAGGTGCAGCCTACGCTGAGCTTTCCTTCTCCATTTAGCTAAGGAGGCTGCCTTGGAGAGGTACGTGCACCCCTCTCACGGAGCTTGCGGCCTGACACGTGCCATAGGGGGTTTGGAGATCAGCTCATGGGCACGGTGTACCCATGCCTTGAAGTACTGACCGTCCAGGCTGTGGTTCGTTGGGCCACTGGCAAAGTTGTTCTCAAAAGTGTGGCCGGGGCTGCAGGGCGGCCCCGTTGGCTGAGCGTCCCATTCTTGATCTCGGCTCAGGTCCTGATCTCAGGCCCACATTCAACGAGGACTCAGTTTCTCTCCTTCTCCCTCTCCCTCTGCTCCTCCCTCTGCTGGCACGCATTTGCACACACTCTCCGTAAATAAATCTTTCTTGAAAAAAAGGTGTGGCCACATGCTTCTGGTCTACCCGTGCACACGTGTCCATTTCAAGCGGACGTGTTCATTGCCATGACTCCTATTGTGTCACTTGTGTTCCCTGAAGGATTGTGTTCAGACCCTGACCTTCAGCCCCTGTGAGCATGACCGTATCTGAAAACAGGGTCTTTGCAGATGTGATGAAGAGAAGGATCTGAGATGAGCTCATCCTGGATCAGGGTGTCCCTGAATCCAATGGCAGGTGTCTTTATAAGACATAGAAGAGGAGACACAGACACAGAGTAGAATCCACGTGAGGACAGAGGCAGACATGGGAGGGACCCGGCCACCAGCCCAGGGACGCCTGGAGCCCCAGAGGCTGGAAGAGGCAGGAAGGACCCTCCCCTGGAGCCCAAGGAGGGAGCACAGCCCTGCCCCGCCTGGACCTCAGCAGCCCTGCCCCGCCTGGATCTCAGTGGTCCTGCACTGCCTGGGTCTCAGACTTTCGGTCTGTAGAACTGTGGTAAATTTATACTGTTTTAACCATCCAGTTTGTGGTAATCTTTACGGCCGTCCAGGTATCTCCTGCGCTGACCTCCAGCGCTGGGAAAAGGAGATCAACAGCTGTCCCTCCCCGGGGATTCGGTGGCCGTGCCGTCTTCCATGAGGCTGTCTTGGGAGGGAAACAGTGCCGAGCTTCCCCAAGGCCCTGCAGAACCTCATCCAGAGGAAACCCTACCAAGGGAAACGTTTGCATTGTGCCTCTTTCTCGGTAATAACCCTGCTGCTCAAGCATTTCTATTCTGAAGGAGGAGAGCCGCTGCGTGAAGGAGCGTTGAAAAGTCTCTCTCTACACAGCAGAGGGAGAGATGGGCTGGCCACGTTCTGGACACATCTGAGGCCTCTGACTGTGTTCAAATGCTTTTGGTCAATAGGAATTCCAAGCGCATTTTTTTTCCTGCCAAGCACTTTTCCTCTCTATTTTTGAAATCGTGTGAACGAAGGCGGAAACTTAATCCTGAGAGTTTTGATCCTTTGGTCGTCCGGCATGCTCGACGACGGTGTGTTAAGAGACGCTGATGGCCGAGAAACAGGGCAGGGAGGCTTTGAACATGACTCTTGGCCAAGAGTAGCCAACGGACCTGAACCTCCCAAGTGCTTTAGAGACGCGAACCCCGAGCCCGCCCTTCTCGGCGGATTCCTCGCTCTGGCAAAGCATGGTCTCAGCTTCGGTGGTTTTCCTGGAAAATAGGAAGTTCGATTTCGCCAAGACTAGGTGCAATGCGAGACCAGAACGTGCCTGTGTGTGCGTGTGTATTTGTGGGTGCGTGTGCACACGCGTGTGTGTCTATGGGGACACCTGCATTTCCTACGTGACGTCTCACCTTCAGCCTTGCTGGCACGTGGCTCCTGCATCTGAATTACTCTGTGATTCTACCAGGAAAGAGGCGGTGTCCACGCCGTCCTTCAGGTTCTGACCGAACACTCCAGCGGGACCCAGTGGAGACGGGTGCAGTGTTTCTGCTCTCCTGCAGCCCAGGGATGGAGAGGGATGCTTGCTGTGGGACGGTTGGCAGGAGCCAAGCAGGTGACGTCTGGGAGGCCATGAGGAGAAGGCCCAGCTCATCCGTGGACCAGCGGCTTTATTGCACCATCTCTACTTCTGTGTCTCTGCCCATGCAAGGTGCCCATGCATATAGGGTAGGTGGGACCCCTACTTGGGGACCCCTTTGAAGATGCCTATGTCCAAAGGTTCCCTGGGCCATCACAGGGCAGGTGGTGCAGGGAGCCAGACTGATCAAGCTGGGACCCTAGAGGCCATCGAGCACGTGCCCTGCCCCGCCTGGATCTCAGACTTCGGGCCTCCAGAGCTGGGGGACAGTCACCCCCATCAGCAGCCGCCCACCTGGTAAGGATAGAGGTTTGGAGAAAATACTCTGGATGAATGCTCCCCGTCTCATTTCCCAGTACCCTGCTGGAAGTTCCAAAGAAGCCTCCAGAATCACACCCCTTGGCTGTGCAACGGCGCCCGGAATGTGGGGCTGGGGCCGCGGCTGAGAGGACAGGCATTTGATTCGGGAAGGCGTGCGTATGGGAAAGCGCTCGTGCACTGCACAGAAGGGTCAACCGCGGGAAGAAGTCCCCTCTCCCATGCCCTCTCGCAGACGGGACTTAGCCCTGCCCAGGGGCGACCAGCGCTCCTGGACTGTTATCACCAGACTGGCCCGTATGCAGCGTCTGCTCACATCTGTTTCCTCTTAAGCCGGCTCTGAGTGAACTCTTTGTTGGTTTCCAGGGTAAGTGATGAGTCATATTAGCGACCCGATCTCAGGCCCGGCGGCGGGATTGGGCGGGCCTGGTGCAAAATACAAATCCGGGGTCCCTCCCGTCCTGGTGAATTACGGAGGATCTCGGGTCGCCCGCCGCAGAGCATGGCAAGTCCCCAGTTTTGGGGGCCCGCGGTCCTTGTGCACAGGTTGCTACGGAAAACTGTGATTGTGGTTGCTTCTGCTTTGAAGACTTTCTGTCTCTCGGTGGCGTGGAAGGGACACGGCTCCCATTTTTTTGGAGTTCATGTTTTCACGAGACTGAGGAGTCCTAATGAGCAACACCTGTGATGGGTTGGGAGGGCGGGAACCCCCGGTCCACCGTGCCCCAGCCCCTCCGGGTCTGCGTTAGGAGGGCGGGCGGGCCCAGAAGGCCTTACACATGCTGGAAATGGGAGTGGAAGGTAGGTTTTGCCGCCACACGGTTGCCTGCGTGATGCCCGGGCTCTGCACTCTGCAGTCTCCCCTGGTTGTTTGCACGCATGGATTCCTATAGGGTTTCGATGCAAACACACGGCTGCTTCCTGGGCTTTTGGTCGACTGCTTCTCTTGCCACAGCAGGAAGAGCTAACATAACAACGTGTAATTACGGACACACATGCAGCGTCGTCCCCCGCGGCTCGTGAGAAACGGATGCCCCTCTGCGTGCCATCCAGTGGCCCCGGCTTTCCGTCCATGAGCATCCCTGCGAGGCTCCGGGTCTGCTGCACAGAGAGCTCGCCAGGGGCTGCGTGGACCGTGCTCAAGGCCGCAGGTAGCTCTGCGTCCCCGAGGACGGGCGCTTGGGAGGAGCCCCGGGAAGCTGGGTGGACCGGGTGTGTAGGAAAGCACGTGGAGCGTTTCGAGACGTGTTTGGGAGGCTGTGGTTTCAGTGGGGTGTGGCAAGGGGATCTGGGGAGCCTGGTGCTGGGCGGCCTCCCCGTTGCCCCGGGAGCTCGGGGGGCTGCAGGTTCACAGCGAAGGATGACGATGACTGCTTGCAGAAGATGCCGCGGGTGGGCGAGGAGAATCCCGGTCTAGCCACGTCGCTCCCAGGGGCCTCCTTCCATCTGGATCCAGGCGTCTCGGCCCCACCGCGGACGGCATGCACTCTCGGTGGTTTTGGTGGCCAGCCCGTGGCTGGGTAGACCCGGCTGAGGTCCCGCATGTCTTCTCCGGAGGCTCTGGGTGGGGAGGGTCCTTGGGAGGCCGGGGGCTTAGTTAGCGGAGGTGGGGCTGACCCCGCACGGCCCTCGTCTTCCGCCGTATGTCACATCTCCAGCCCAGACTCGGTGCGGCTCCCCCGTAAGCAGACGCTCTGGTCAGACGCGACATCCCAAGGCTTGGAGCTGATGGCCCCCCTGAGAGCTGAGGACATGTTGATCAAGGATGCCCGGTAAGAAAAATGACCCCAAATGAGGAGATCGTGCCGCTGTCGTGACGGGGGCATCCAGGAGAACCCACCAGATCCCCGAGTTTTGGGTGCTTGCTGCTTTCCAAGCACTAGTTTGGAAGCAGAGACAGCGTGGCTTGCGTCCCAGACCCTCCTTCCCGAGAACACCTGACGCGGTGTTTGCTCCTTGGTCACCTGTCCTCGCTCAGCTCTCAGCACCCCAAGACCATCTCCTGTGTCTTCTTGCCATTTTGCTTACTGACCCCACAGTGGCTGTTCCCTCTGTCCTTGATGCTCTTTCCACTGATGTCCAAAGGGCCAGCTTCCTTTGAGTCAGCTCCAATGTCACCTGCACAACGATTGATGGCCTGGGGTCATCGGGGTCCCACCACACCCGCACCCCACATTCCTGACCCCTCGCCCTCCTTCACTTCCCACCATGCCGGTGCTCAGATTGTGACAGGCCGTATCATTTATTGATTTTACGGACTGGTTCCCCGCTCTCTCCCCTGGAACAGGAGCTCCATAGGGAGCTGCCCTGTGGCGTCAGCACATGGTCAGGGCTCCATAAGCGTTTGCTGAATGGATGCCAGATCAACACGTGATTGTCTTCTGTGATCCTCTGGACCCATCAGGGGTGAGGACACGGTGTCCTGGACGGTGCCTCGGGGACACTGCCTCCCACGCCAGGCCTGGGGCACAGCAGTTGGGGGCAGTGCAGTGAGGACGCCCGACCCAGGCCATGCTCTTGGGCCCGTCTGCATCTCGGCTCCAGCAGCTTCTGCCGAGACCTCCTTCGGGACAGAAGAGGGGACCTCAAAGGCCCTTTCCTGGACGCTGACTTCGGCATCTAGTGCATTCTACCCGACCCTCCGTCATCAGGTCCCCCCAGACCCGGTCCCTAAAATGGCAGGAGGAGTTGATTCAGGGTGTCCTCCGCAGTAGGACCGTCCCCCGGCATCTGCACCCCTGCACCTGTCCCCCACCCGATCCCGTTCCACAGGGGGAACGGAACGGGGAGCAGGTGAGCTTGGCCGTGTACTCACCTGCTCACTGGACAACAGCCCGGGAAGAAGGAGGGACTGGTTCCCATTTTCCTCCTGGCTCCCGTCAGCGGCGCAGACTTCCCAGCTCAGCTGAGCTGCCTGTGGGCACCTCCACCGAGCCCCCTGCCCCTGTGAACACGGGCGCTGTCTCCATAGCTGGAGGCACAATCTTTGGTTCTTTGGGGTTTGGCCACGAGCCCCTGTGGGCCTGGAGCCGGGTCTCATCCTGAGGGAACCTGCTCCCCTGTTGCGTAATGACAGAGCCCACTTTCTTCTCCTTCTGCTACCTGGACCAGCTGGATCTGGTCCAGCTTGGGGGATGCACGGCCACGGAGAAGACGAAAGACCCCTCACCGAGCACTCAGCCCCCAGCCCCTACCACTGTGTCGGGGACTTGGGGACAGTCATTTAACCTGCGCGGCTCTCGGGCACGGGGATGGCAGGCAAGCGGGGACCAGACACGGAAGAGCACACGGGTGTCAGAAGCGGACGGTGTGCTTCTGGCCAGACCCTGTGGGGACTGACGCCTCCCTTGCTTCCCGGGAGCGGGTCTGGAAGGCTCTGCTGTGGGCCCTGTGTCTCCTTGTTTGTCTAACCCACAAGTACAGGAAACGTGTCATGTTCTCTGTTCGGTATTCTTCTTCATTTGGGACTTCAAAAGTATCAGTAACATCCCGCCACGGATACATTGTATCTCCCCCAGGTCCTGTGTCGAACACAGTATAAGCAGTTTTTCCTTCTCTGAGTTACGGTAATTATTACAATTTTCACTTTTTCTGCCCTACACAGTTTTTGTTTTTTCCTGATGTGGTTTTTAAGAAAAGTGTGTTTATGAGTGTTTCTTTCTTCTCACTTTGAAACTAGCGCTCGTGTTTTATGGTAACTTTATACATAGAGATACACATATACGTGTATATATGGATATGCAAAAGCATATATATGAGCCACACAGAGTAACCGTATGTATGCAAACTAATACACAATGTATGTATATGATTAATATGTGGAAACTTTTTTATTTTTTAATTTTTTAAGATTTTACTTATTCATTTGACAGAGAGATCACAAGCAGGCAGAGCGGCAGGCAGAGAGAGAGGGAATCAGTCTCCCCGTGAAGCAGAGAGTCTGACGCGGACGCGATCCCAGGACCCTGAGGTCATGACCTGAGCCGAATGCAGAGGGTTAACTCACTGAGCTGCCCAGGTGCCCTGTGGCAACTTTATATATATAAACTAATATATAATATATTTAATCTTTCTATATGTGTTACCACACCTACATATACATATATATTTCCTTTGACCCATGCCAATCGATTCTGAATGGAGGGACAGTTAGCTCCATGTCTGGGCTTGTTGGCAGTGCCGAGGACCAGTGCCCTGGGCACTGTGGGTTTTCTTTCGCTCGATTTGCAGGAATCCAGAGGATGCCCCCTTGGAAATACAACCGAGCGGAAAGCAGCCATCTTCAAACTCTGACTGCCTCCCATTACATTCAGTTAAAATCAAAACGTGAGTGTGACTTCCCAGCCACTCATTGAAGGCATTTTTACGAGGCGGGAGGGAATGCGGTATGGGCTCTGCCCCTCTCCCCAGTTCCGTGGGGGTTATTAGAGGAGAGGCATCGTCTGCGTTAAAAAGGCCACGCACTGAGCGTCCCCTGCTGTGCCGGTAAGTGGCCAGAGGGGAGGTGGACAGCGGCATCCCCGTGCCTGTGGTTCCCAGGGCAGGCGACCCCTCTCCCTTGTGGCATGCTGACTCCTCGCACTTGTGGACTCAGAGCAGGAAGCCAGAAGGGCAGGGGCTCACGGCATGCTGGGTCCACTTCACGGCGGCCGGCTGTGCCCGGAACATTCCTTGTTTTTAACACACAAAGTCTCCCATTCTGGAACCCTTCTAGTCCTGGGCAAACCAGGAGGATTGGTCCCTCTGCTGGTGGTGTTCCCTACCCCCCACCCCCAATGGTGCATCTGAAACTAAAGCACTTTCTGCGAGCGACGTAAAAACACGTATGTGGTGGGATCAGCTCGGCTCAGCTTGAAAACCACACTCTGCGACTGGACACCTGGGCCAGACGTCACTTCTGGTGCGTATCTTAGGCCTTTTACGTTACTGGACTTTGCTAGATTAACAAAGGCACCGTGCCAATTCTGATCTACGCAACATTTCTGATGCACGCCCCATTTCAGCTTTCAGGACTGCCCGGTCCTGTCGGACTCTTCACACAGAAGGCTCCCAGTGAGCAGGAATAAGGAGGCCTTCTCCTCTCACGCTTCTGCAGTGGGGACTCTGCATCCAAACCGCCAGCCGTGTCCGAAGACCCCAACGCCCCTGGAGCACGGTCCACAGAGCCGCTTGACCGTCCTTTTCGCATCCCCTGGTTCCAAAGGGAGATGTGGTGGGGCAGCATCTGGAAGCCCGCAGTGGTGTGTGTGGGGCAGTTCTAGGGCTGCAAGGGATTGTGTAGGTGATGCCCAGCGGGTGGGCAGGCACGGCGGCACGGGGTGGGCTCCAGGCTGTCGTTGGGACAAGGCGTGGTAGCTTCGGCCAGTGTTGGCAGGGGACAAAAGTGGGTCCTAGGGAAGACTCACAGGTGCCTGCAGATATGGGGGCTTCTTGGGACCGTGGGGATCACACCCGTGACTGGGGTCGTGTGCCCTCCTTTACCGAAACAGCACGACAACGTGCAAAATAGGAGCCAAGGCCAAAAGCCGGGCTCCTGTTTCAGCAGGAACGGGGAACCCCTGTCAGCCCTCTTGGAGGCCCCCTCTCCTTCCGCTTACGTTCCAGGCTCTGCGCGTGTTTTGGGAGCTCGACCACCTGCGATTAACCCTGGCTCTGCGTGTTTTCACCTTTGCTGCAGGAGGAAAAAGAAAGTCAGGCGGCGTAGGGGCCTTTCGTGCGGGAAGAAGGAGCACCATGCCTTGCAGGCCTCCTTCCCCGGGCGCAAGAGGATCGGGCGGACAGGGGAGACCGAGGGGCGTGCGGGGTGGGGCAGGCGCGGTCTGGACGATTTCCTCCCCTGCCGGCCTCCCTTTGTTGAGCCGGGAGCGACCCTCAGTGCAAAGCTGATATTAAAAAACGCAGCGGCTAATGCCAGGGAAAACACACGCCCCGCCTGGTTTCGGAGGGGAAGAGAAATTTCATAAGCGCAGCCATGCTTTTCTAATAAAAATTCATTAAGGAATGCTTATGAGGGATGAGGAGCGGGACAAAACAAAAGCACACAATGAAGCGGGTTTCTTTGAACTTTCCGCCTAGCGTCCAGAGCCCACATCGTCCGCGCCCGGGCGCCGGGCCCCGTCCCTGGAGGAAGCGCTGGGGGCTGCCCCCCTTCCTAGAAGCAGGTGGCCACGAAGGCAAGGTTGCCTGGGAGCCCCACACCACGGCTCCCGCGTCTCTGCGGCCTGCGTGAGGGCGCCAGGCGTGCGGGGTGCCGGCGCCAAACCCCCCTTCCGCTCCTCACAGCCCCAGGGGCCGGCTCACCAGTGGGGGGACGCGGCTGATCATCCGTGGGATGCGGAACAGGGATGGGGGCTGCCTGCTTGAGCTTTCATGCTTTGTGACTGGGACGGGTGTAGAGGAGCAGGACGGCGGCTGTGGAAGAGCAGAGGCCCCATAGAGCGCTCTGGGGGCATGGGCGGGCCGACTGTGCAGCGCCTGCCTCCCCCGACGGCTCCCCACGGGTCATCCGGCCGCAGCCGAGGAAGGCCGCCTCCCACACCAGCCTACAGCAAGCGCGCGTCCCAGGTGGAGCAGGACAGGAGGAGAGCAGAAATGTCCCCAAGTCCGCTGCGCTCCACAGTGTACCGGCGGGTGTGCTGGGGGTCCTGGACGTGCCTTTCCGGGTGCCTCTGTGCCCTGCGCGCGTGGCAGTTTTGGACACTCCTCGTGCAAGGAAGATGCACGGGGCCGCACGTTCACCGCCTTCCAGGGACATCTGGGAGTCTGGGAGTCAGCCAGACCCTGTGCCAAAACCCCCGTCTGGTTCCAGAACGTTCTCCTCTGCCCCAAGGGACCTGCCCACGTATAATCTTCAAAAACCTATTTCTGTGGCCTCTGAGACCCCAGTTACGGGTACTGGCTTAGTCTGAGATGCCGAATGGAAAGCTACCCTTTAGGGGCTGTGTGTGCATCAGTTCGTGATACATAGAAACGCACACACAAATACGTAGGCACCTACAAATATGTGTAAATAAACCCGAGTATGTAGAGATATACACAGACATAACCACACGCATATAAGTATACTCACGCGATGGACACACAGATGTGCAAATAGGTATAAAAGATACATTTGTAAATATATACAAGCAACAATGTATAAAACATTCGCATGCATGCCTATGCAGAGATACATAAGAATGTGTAAAATATACATATGCACGGGTACGTATATAACCATGCATATAAGTATATACACATATGAGAATATATAAAAATTACATATATACACAAATAAGCTAAAGTACACACAAGCATATATACATGTAAGAATATGTAAAAACCATGCATACATGTGTATGTGTGCACACAGCTATACATGTGTATATACATACATGATTATAACATATACATACATACATACATATAAAATACATATAAAATATAAACATAAAGTTTGATGTATAAAATATATACACATACAATATATACTATGTATATTTGAAATATGTCTATATATATGAAAAGCGTCCAGCGTGCTCCCCGTGGCTCAAGGAGGTGTAGGCACGGAGTCCAAGAGCCGGGGAGCCCCGGTGAGTGAGGTCGCAGGAGCTGTGGAGACTGCGGGTCTGGGCAGGCAGGCAGGGGACCTCCTAGGGGCTGCGTGCTGAGACTATCTTGTGTAGGTAGCAGGACACGAGGCATCACGAGGGACCGCAATCAGATCTGCTTCTGGGGGTACACCCAGCACCCCGAGTCATGGCACCTGCTGGAGCTGGAGAGTGTTGTTACCAAAGTAACCCTCAGAGTGCATTTGGCCCTGGCCCAGGGATGCAGGGGACTGTGGACTTCCCCGGAGCAGAGGGACGGGGATGATGTGTGTATTTGTGGGGGGACATCCATACCTGTGGACGGGGGTCTCTGTGAAAGCAGAGCCCGCTCATTCCTCCCTTTCTCTCCAAAGACCTTGCCTTTTGCCCTCTAACACAGCAGGCACGCCGTGGGCCTCATCCGTGGTCTGGGCTCATGGTCAGGGGCTCCCGGTACGTACGACATCTGTGGCCACACAAAGCACGTAAGAGAACTCGGCTGCTGTCGGCTCTGACTTGCTGCAAGGCCTGGGCCCAGGTCGCCCTGGGCCTGAGCTTCCCGCCGTGGGTCCCCAGAGAGGCAGCGCGCGTGCCCGGCAGTCTCTGCTCTTCTGCTCACGCCGAGGGCTCGCAACCACCTTCGCCAGGAACAGGGATCATTGAAAATCAATACCATAATAACCGGGCTCCGCTCAGCCCCTTTCCTTCCTTCCCTTGATAGCCAATTATGAACAATTTACTAACGTTGACAACTCGTGGCAAAATGAATTGTGTTAATAGCGTCGGCTTCACGAGGCCCATCTATCTTGCAGGGTCTTGCTCGGAAGAGAGGTCTGAGTTCAGGGCGGCTAATGGGATCGTCACTCATCCGGGGACAGGCGGAATATTAGGGTTACCACCAGCCAAGTTCACACACAGCCAACGGGAGGGCTCACCTCCCAGAGAGGGAGCGTGTACAGCTCTTCAGCAAAGCACCTGGTTCTGGAGCCTCCACGCCTGAGCCCGCCTTGCACGGAGCAGGGGGTTAGCAGACACCTTCCTGGGAGAAGCTGGTGTTACCAGCCGTGGCAGGACCCCTCCCTAAAGTGCTCTGTATGTGCAGACATGTGTAGACACCCTGCAGCTGTGCAGACATGTGTAGA
>ML093042.1:13404-28023 GCA_003697995.1 Taxidea taxus jeffersonii | reverse complement strand
TGTACTATATATTACTATGTATAATAAATATACTGTATATTACTATGCATAATATATGTACTATATATTACTATGTATAAAATATATCTCTTAGTACATATGATATATACTACATATTACTATGTATGATATATATAGTACATATTACTGTGTATAATACATGTACTTACATATACTTATACTATATATTACATATAAACCTTTATATTATAATATAGCACTGACCTATATGCTATAATTAGCATAATGCACTCAAATATATGGGCAGGCATAGTAAAAAAAGGGATGTTTAGTGTTGCATTTTCTTTATCATTTATGTATTTATTTATTTTTAAGGTTTATTTATATGATTTAGAGAGGGACAGAACGAGAGTTCGGGGCAAGGGGCAGAGGGAGAGAGGGAGAGAATCTTCAACCGACTCCACGCAGAGCATGGAGCCCAACGTGGGGCTCAGTTCTAACAACCCCGAGATCATGACCTGAGCTGAGAGCCAGAGTTGGACGCCCCACTGACTGCCCTACCTGGCGCCCCGCGTTTTTTTATGGCGTTTTTTAATGCAGCTTTCAATTACGGACAAGGCTCGTAGGGTGCATGTGTGAGAAGTGACGGGCGGGGGTCTCGCTGGGAGCCGTGCTCCGGCCGCACGTGCAATCTGTGACGTCAGAGGCTTGGGGCTACTGTGGAGGACACAGCGTGTCTGTGAGTTTTTCACGCGTCCCTCGGGACATGGTCTCCAATGCATCTTGCGTTGCTGTTGCTACAGGGAAGGTGCCCAGCGTTGGCGATGAAGTAATCTATATGCCACACTTTAGAAACAGATGCCTGTGTGTGACTTGGGGTCACCAACCTGCCACCTGTGTGTGACCCCACCGGACGACGTCCCATCCGCAGCGCCTCTCGGGTGCCCAGGCGTGGCCTCGCTCAACAGGGTCCCCGATGCTCATCTTCAGCTTGGATGCACTTGGACTTACCTCCAGATCTTCTGTGATGACCTCCCACCCCCGAGGTGGTCTCCTGAGCTTACCTGGTCCTGAGCATCCAGGAGGTGCCCAGGAGGAGCTTACACAGCCGTTGATGGGCTGGGCGGGGGAGGAGGGCCCTCGACGCGGTGCTCCATGAGTGTGTGTTCATCCGTCCTTGATCGCATGGGCTACGGGCCGGTCGGTCGTGCTCACTTCCACACGTCAGATCCACGAAAATCGGTTCCCTCTGTGTATCCGTTCCGGGCACGCCCAGCCTCTGGGGCTGAGCCTCGTTCCTGCTCTTACCCTCCTGGATGCTTTCCGGGGCTGCAGAGAGCACGCAGGACGCTCTCCGGAGATTCTGGGGGTGGGGCAGGCCCCTGAGCAGCACGGCCCAG
This sequence comes from Taxidea taxus jeffersonii, assembly GCA_003697995.1. Classification (NCBI taxonomy): domain Eukaryota; kingdom Metazoa; phylum Chordata; class Mammalia; order Carnivora; family Mustelidae; genus Taxidea; species Taxidea taxus. The sequence continues at coordinate 26,662 of ML093042.1, read as the reverse complement.
GTCTTGTTTGTGGAACACCTTTTCCTGCCGGGTGCCGTACCTGCTTCTCCGTCGGGGAAGTCCTGGCTCTGAGTGCTCGCGGGGCCCCTGTGCAGCCACTCTGGGAAGTCTGTGTTTCCACAAGGAGCTGAGCTGAGGATGAGCCGAGTCGGGGAAGGGTGAGCGGGTTTGGGGCCGCCTCTGTGGGGTCAGACCTCAAGCAGCCTCATGCCTGAAACGCTCTCCAGAGAAAAGGGGAGCTTTTCAGCCTTCGAAGGGCGCACCCGGGGGTCTGGGAACGTGTTACGAGATACCTGCTTTGCAACTCATCCCAGTGGAGAACGAAGTGGGCCGGGACAGATAGTGGAGACGAATGAAATCCGATTGTGAGCTGTGAAAGGACACACAGCACCCACCACCTTCCTTGATGCCTCTGTGAAGAAGCAGCCCTGGGCGTCTTTTCAAGTGGAAGTGACTAGGCGTCCTGCGGTGGGCCGGTTACTAACTGCCCATCAGCTAACAAACATTTGTATCACATTTGTTCTGTGTCACGCACTGCGTGGAGCTCCAAAGCGTGGACAGTTGCCATTTTTCCCTTTACATTTTTAGAAAAAAAAAGTAATCGTTTTTTGTTTTGTTTTGTTTTGTTTTGAGCAGCGTGAGGTTTACAGAAAAACGGATTGGAAGTATGGGGAGACTTTGTGCAGCACGGTGCATTCCCCAATATTCCGTGGCTGACATCCCGCCTGGATGTGGTGCGTTTTGTAACCACTGATCCTGATACACGGTTACCTGCTGAGTTGGGACGTGTCCATGGAGCCGGAACAGCTATGGATACATTGTTGCTAGCCGAGCTGCGAGTTTCCAGCCGGCTCAAGGCTCCCTCTGTGTTGTGCCGGAGCCAAGAGATCAATACCGACCCGCACCCACACGGAGTGTCAGGGCCCCCCATTCCCTGCCCTCTGCCCTTCCTCATCGCGGTGGGGGTTTTCAGTCTGAAACACACCTTACTGGGTCTTCCCAGGGCTTAACGCGCCTGCGCGGCCCATTTAAATCATTCAGCTGCTTTCAGAAACTTGACTTATCAGAAATCGGATGCAAAGGCCCTTGCACCCGGGGTTCTCCGCCTGCGTGGGGGTCCCCCGTCCCGCCGCCGTTAGGGACAGAAGCCCACAGCTGACTGCGAAGAGGGGTCAGGAGTGGGAGCCCTCCGCGGCGAGAGGGCGTCATCGTATTTGCTGGGTCCATCATCTTGCATAAACGATGCCTATTTTTCTTCTTTGGCAGCAATTAGTGCTTAATGAACTAGGGAAGGCGGGTTAGCAAGCGGGACTGCGGTGGCCGCACGCGCGGCGGCCGTCACCGGCTTCTGCAAGGTGCGCCTATTCGCCCCGAGGTGGGCTGGTGGGTGCGTGGCCTCTGGCCCGCCTCACGGCCGCGTGTAGGGCTAATGGTGCGGCCGGGGGCTTTCTGTGACAGAACGTTTAACCGTCAGTCCCCGTGCGGCCTCCCCGTCCTTCCGCGACCGTTAACGACCCCGTCACAGACGGTCTGATTCTGGGAACGGGAGGAAGATGCTCGCGGCGAGGGATGTGCCAAATCCTGGGAGCGAACCGTTTCGAGTCCTGCAAAAATGGAATATGGGGCCTGGGGGCTGCCGACGAGGAAGGTTTGAGGGCTCGTCCTCGGCTGAAAGGTAAGAACACCCCGTCTGTTTTCACCGGCTCCCCCATTTTTCCGTGGGCACCTCTTTCTCTGCTTCCCTTCCTCTCCGTAGGGTTGCTCCCAGCCCCGCCTGTGGGAAGGGGCCTTTCCTGGGAGCTCTCTTATGGCCGGGACATAAGGCGGGGACCCCGCTCAGGACGGAAAAGGTGGGACCCACTTTCCAGAGATGTGCGTCTCCCAGGAGCTCCCGTCACCAGCCTCGCCTGCCTGCACGTCCTTCGGGAGACGGGCCATGGTGATTTCGTTCACTCAACTCGAATGGTCTGTTGTAACCAGTGCGTTCTCGTTGCTTGTGGGACTGGCCGTCTTTGGGCGAAGGGAGCACCAGTCTGTTTGCACGGATCCCTCCGGACACGTCTGAGCAGCTCGTGCTGGGGATCGAGGCCCACGGAGACCCCATGGCCAGGTTCGGGTGCAGCTCATCATTCTGTGAGCCACCAGCGGGTCGTTTCCTCGTCTAAAGACGTGCATATCGTGCAGCCCTGATACTAAATGAAGTCGCACGTGTGGCACAGCGTTGCTGGTAGTGGACACTCTCGCTTATCTCTCCTTCCTCGACCTAAACGCTGCAGGAAGGTGTGGAAGGAGGTGTGGGGGTGCTGCGTGGCTTTCCCCACGGCTGTGACCCCGATCGTTTGTAACGGCATCTCCTGCCCCCCACCCCGTCCAGGCAGAACCTCACAGCTCGGGGCAAGCACGGCCGGGGTGTTTAACAGGGGCAGGCTCTGTGACAATTTCGGGACGGGCGGCTGTCTGTCCCTGTCATGCTGCAGAGCTCCCTGGACATTCTGCCTTCAGGGCATCGCCCGGCTTGCCGAGTGCAGAACGGTGTTCGCCAAGAGTCCTAGGGCATTTGCAAAACCTCAGCCTGTTATGAGAATGTCATAGGTCGCTTTCTGCATGGGTCCCCCTCCCCAGCCCGGAACCCGTGGCCAGAGTGCACAAAATTGGAAAATCACCCCGAGGTCTCAGAAACGTCCGGAGAGCAGAATGCACGGCCCTCGGAGGGGGCTTAAGGGGGTGGAGGAGAGCAAGAGGGTCTCCCCAGTGTGGGTATGACCCGTGGCTGACCTCGGAGCCTGGACGGCCCCTTTCGGGGAGTCGTGCTCACCGATGAGCCCCCGAACCCCCAAGTGTGCCGATGTGAGCAAGGCACCCGGCATTCCCCCTGTGCCTGGCCGGAGCGTTTGCCCTCATCACTTGGAGTCACAGACGTAACGTGGGTTTTCCTGGCCCTCCCATCGCCCTTTTGCACCTGGTTCTCCCCCTAAAATCGCTTTCTTCCCTTCCCCTCGGTGTTTCCAGGTGCCAGACGCGGGGGCCGAGGGCCACTCGCTGTCTGAGCTTCTCCTCCCTCGCGGGAAGGATGAAACTCCTGCCCTAACGTGCGAGGGCCGACAGAAAGCCCCTCAATTAGGGCTTGACAAATATTCCCGAGCAGCGTCCTGGCCCTGCAGGACCGGCGGGATCTCAGGTAGACACTCGTGCCGCAAGGATCTTGCTTGCGTTGATTAAAAGCGACTGCTAATAATGGAGAGAAAATGCTCACAGCCCCAAACCATGTGTCCCTGATTTCCAAAGGGTCAGGATCTCATTAATCTTCCCGTGTACTTACAGCCTCGTGCCACTTTACCTTTAAAAGGACACGGTCTGATGAAGGCGGAGGGAAGTTCCTTGCGCTCGGCGTGGCCGCTGTCGCCCTAAGACGCGGCAAGGAGGGAGGGATTTGGTCTGCGGCGCCCCTTTGATGAAGAGAACATCGAATTTGGGATTTGCTGCGATTTCGAAGCCAGGATGCACGCACTGGAAATCATTTTCTTTCTTTCTTTCTTTTTTTTGGAAACCGGTCTTTCGACAGCCGTGGTGGCGATTGTCTGTCCAAAGGCGCCCCTTCCTTCGTGTTCTCAGTGCGAGGCCGCACGAGGTTTTGCCGTCGTGCTTTGGGTTCCGTGGGGTCATGGGCTGGCTCTGGACGGTGGCCTCTTCTGTGTCAGGGTCTGAGGATGGGGCCTGCCCTGCACACGTTGCCCTGCTGACCTGCTGACCACGAGCCTCGGACGCTCGACTCCAACCCCGGAGACGGTCTGAGCCTCGTGCGCCTGGCGGTGGGTTCTAGAACATCGGCGTGCAATGCCCTCGGCTGTAGCAGGAGCCCATACGGTGCTGAATGGGGTCCCGAGGTCCCAGCTGCCGCCGGGTTGGCCCCGTGTGATGAGACCTCGGCGGTGTCCGGGGCCAGGGACAGTCTTGCACCTCTGACCTCCACGGTGCGTGGGTGGGAGCTTCTCCGTGCACGGAGCTGCTACAGGCAACGCTTGGCTCCGTGGAGAGAGGTGCCTCCCGGAACCTCCGTGCCTCGCACCGCAGAGCATGGACGCAGCTTCTGAGCTCTGGGCTGCGAGGGCTGCCCCAGAGGGCGGCACCTGGCCTGTGAGCTCAGCGCCGGTGGATGGTGGCCAGCAGCGTGAGACCCCCACAGGGAGGGCACTGGAGTGTGGGCTCTGCGTTGGTGGGTTTGCCTCGGAAACGCAGGACGATTTCCACGTCCAGGAGTTGGCTAACCTCGCTGCTCCCTCCAGGATCAGCAAGCCCCCGAGGTGTCCGGGCACCAGACGCACGAGAACACCGCGGCGTGGTGGACACACCTTATTCCCAAAGGAGGACAGGCTCTGAGGAAGGTTTGGATCTCACCATGCCTTCTCTTGGAGAGGACAGTCCTCACCCCTGACACCCTCCGTGAGCACAGGAAACTACACAGTTTGTGCCAAGTGGCCCCTCTACTGCTGCTGAGGGCAGCATGGGGTGCACATGGGGACAAAGCTCTTTTTTTAAATTTTTGTGGGCAGTCTGGGTACCTCCCTGCCTAAATCCCCAAACAGAGGTTGGAAGGACACACGGAATTGTGTCCAGGAATAGCCAAGAGGCTCCCGGGGCAGCTGGCTGCTGCAGGACAGGTGGGGGCCCTGGGAATTCTCCGAGTCCGGAGACGGACGGAGCTAAAGCGGCTCATTCCAGCCACACAGACTTCTCCGACCGAGGACCCGCTCTGCGTGCTGGAACCCCTCTCCTGGACCCTTGCACCCGCCCCCTGGGCCACAAATCCAGGCTGACGCACTCTGGTATCGTTCCAGGGCCTGGGACGGAGCACGGCCTTCCCTGTGCGTGATCCCAGCAGCCCGTCTGCTCGCCGCCCTGCCTCCTCCTGCAGACCCCGCTTCCCGCGAGCCCTCACGTCCCCTGGACGCATCGAGATGTTAAGAAAGCGATGGCACGTTTTATTCAAAATCCACAAAGCAATAATAAGAAGGAATCGTGCAAAAAAAAAAGGCGGGGCGGGGGGGAAGGGGGCTTGACAAATCGTGCCTGGGCGTCTTTTCGTGCGTTATGGATTCTGAGCGCCAGCGGCACCCGGAGAATTGGGAGGCGTGATCTTCGGCGTAATGTCACTTCCACGGAGCTCGCGTGCCCGGGGGCTGTGAGTTCCTGAGCTGTGCATACTCTAGGAGGGACCACTTACCGTGAATCCCGTAAGCCGCCCATGTTTCACAATCAGACTGTGTCGAGGGTTGGGGAAACCGGGCGGAGCTTGGTTTACAGCTTCCTCCGAGAACGAGCCCCCGGGACGGTGCAGGCGCGGACGGGAACGTATCCAGGCCCCCGTGGGCCGGGAGCGCCCACCACGTGTGCATAAACGAAGCAATTAGGGGCACTGCGGGCTCCCCTTGGTAACCGTGGGAGCTGGTCAGAGAGGGGGAGGTTAATGGAGAGCTCCGTCGTACACCGTGTTTGATGCGGGATGCGTCCTTGGCTCCCTGTGCTGGGGGTTTGTGGAATCGCCTGCTTGAGCTGTGCAGACAGTGTCTGGGGTTAGGGGGCCGGGACCCCTGGTGCCCTTCGCAGGGTCTCTAGCAGGCGGATGGTCTCCAGCCAATGGGTGGGTGCCCCATTTCCACGATGGCATGGTGGTGCCTTTCCCACAGCACGCGTGGCTTTGAGGAGAAGCTCTGGGTCATTCCTCCGGAAGGCACTCAGCGCCATGTGATGTGGGCTATGACGAGTCTCTGTGGGGCTCCATCAGCAGGAAGGAGAGTGCAGAGCTGGTCTTTGGTGGCTCTGAGCCTTCGGTCTTTGTGTCCTCTCTCTGGAAAATCTGTGTGATGGTTAATTTTATGCAGCTTGGCTGGGCCAGTGTACCTGGATATTTGATCAAAACCCTCTCTCGATGTGTTGCAGTGAAGGTATTTTTTAGGATGGGATTAATGTTTAAATTGGCGAACTTTGAGTAAAGCAGGTGGCCCAGCGTCGTGCGGGTGGGCATCGTCCAATCAGTTGAAGGCGTTAGGAAGAAACACGGTGACTTCCACGGAGCAAGTGGGAATTCGGTGACCCTGTGGTCTCTGAGGTCTGGTTACAGCATTGGCTCTTCCTTGGGCCTCCGCCTGCTGGCCGGCCCTGCAGAAGTGGGACTCTCCAGCCTCCAGACTCCGATGAGCCAGTTCAATCAAATAAATCTGTGTCCCTGTCCACACCTTACTGTTCTGTGTTTTTGCAAAACTCTGACTCATGCATCCTGTCTGCCTGCATCGTTATCTCATCCCTTCTGGGATGCGACCGATGCCTTTTTCCCCCTGCTCCACGGTCTGGCAGGAGTCCAGGGAAGGTGAGGTGGGGTCTCCTGCTGGCCCTCTGAGGCTGGTTTCCGCCCACTGCGCAGCTGATCCTCCAGATAGAGAGCACGGCAGGGACACCTGGTTCCCCACCTGGACCAGCTCTGCAGTATCACATACCAGACCCCCGTACCCCAAACCAGCATGTCTCGGTTTTGTTCCAGTGGGGGTTTCTGCACGTGGCCGTCCAGAAGGGCATGCATGGCTCAGAGGGGAATCTCTGAGGTTGGAACATCAACTCCCTGTGAGTCCGTTTCCCGGGTGCACGGCGGGGGACTTATGCAGAATACATGAGCTCCCGGGGACAAAGCGTGGAGACCGGGTCCCGGCTTGGAGCGCGGCTGCCCCTCACTGCCGGCTGCTGAGGTTCTTGTTCGGGAACAACACGTGGGAGGGGCCGGTGTCCCCCATCCCCGAGAGGAAGGCGCGCATGCTCGGCGAGCTCGTGTACCTGACGGGGAGACACACAGCCGGGGGAGGCCTCGTTTGCTGGTCCATCTGTGCCCCTCCATCCTGTCCACCCTGCAGGGCTGCCCCCCGTTGCCGACATGCAGGGTGGGGGCCCACTACAGGGAAAGGCACCCGCGTTTCCGGCTCAGCGCGGCCCCGTGTGGATCGGGGCCCGTGTTCCCGGCTTACGGCCGCGTGGCCCTGGGCGGAGGGTTCTGTTTGCCACTGTGACGCTCCGTCCCGGTGGCGGGCTGTCCCTTCATGCAGGACTCACGCTTGTCCTCGCAGGGGCCAGGCTCCCCCTCCTTCAGCCCCGAGAGTCTTGCAGACGCCATGCATGTCCGTCTGCCCCAGGCACGGAAGCAGACGGGGGTCTCCTGCCAAGGATCCCAGGGTAGAAACGCACAGAGGTCACAGCTCGTGCACAGCAAGACCCGAGGACAAAGGTGACCTTGAAGAAGGAGCTCACCCAGGTCCCCTCACAGAGCCCCAGGGGCCGGAGCTGGGTTCCTCTTGTGGCTGAGTCGTATTCCCGTGTGCGGACGGACCGCACCCTGACCCTCCGTCCTTCCATGCACGAGGGGCCCTGGGCTCTTCCCACGGTCGGGGAGTTCTGTCCAGACCCACGATGGATGCCTTTGTCAACGAGCTCTACGAACACCTCCTTGTCATTCTTCACGGGAAATGCCCAGGAGTGGAACGGGAGCCGAGGGCCGACGCCGACCGGTCTCCCTCTGGGCGGAGGGAGATGCTCCAAGCTGGACAGACGGGTGGTGCCCACGCAGTGAGTGCTCTAAATGACCCCGAAACGTAGGCTTTCGAGGGGTAAGGGGCTGAGAGCCTGGGTGGCCACATCGTTGAGCGAATGCTTTGGCCGAGGTCACGATCCCAGGTCCTGGCACTGAGCCCCGAGTCGTGGTCCCGGCTCAGCGGGAAGCCAGCTTCTCCCTCTCTTACTCCCCCGGCTTGTGTTCCCTCTCTCGCTCGTTCTCTGTCAAATAAACATGTAAAATCTTAAAAATAATAAAATGGTAAGGGGCTGGGGCACCTGGGTGGCTCAGACGCTTGAGCATTTAACTCTTGAGCTCAGCTCAGGTCTTGATCTCAGGGTGAGGAGTTCAAACCCTGTCTTGGGTTCTGCATTGGCTACGGAGCCCATCAATAAAATAAAATAAGATAAAATAAAATAAAATGGTAAGGGGTTAATTTTATGTTATGTAAACTCCACCCCAATTTAAAGAAAGAAAAGCTAATTTACAGGGAACCACCCAAGACCACAGCCTCCGTACCACCCACCATATCCTGCACCGGCCAAGACGCTCCCGGCATCACCAAGCTCAGACCCGGAGGGTGACAGGCCTTCCTGGGTTTGGTGCCATACGGCGAGCTGGGTGGTTTGCGCATCTCACGGAATCAGGCTGGGGAATCATTTCCACCGAACCGCCCGCATGTGGGTTTCGGGAGCGGAAGTCTGAATCGTCCTGTAAATCAGCTTTGCCTCCAAGGACCCGCTGGTTTCATGGGAAAATCATTGCTAATTTTATTTCCTACTTTGTATAATTTTTAAGCAGCCACCGCAAAAGCGATTTGCCGCTGCGGAGACGCGGTACACTGCCCCATTTGTCTTCCATTAAGTGGACTATCCAGGAACCGGTTGCCGAGGAGGAAGGCAAACGTGCGCACAGAGCGTGTGGCTCACGGGGCTTCCAACTCGGTGCTGGAGCCGGCGCGCATGGCCGGTCTCAGCCCTCCCGTGTCGCTTCTCGCCGGAAGTGCTGGGAGGAGAGGACGCTTGGAGACACGGTATCCTGGGTTCTCCCCGCTGTCCACCGTGCGCCTGCATCTCCGAGGGTCTCCCACCTGCGTCTCTGAGGGTCTCCCACCTGCGTCTCCGAGGGTCTCCCTCCTGCGTCTCCGAGGGTCCTGCCTGCGTCTCCGAGGGTCTCCCACCTGCGTCTCCGAGGGTCTCCCACCTGCGTCTCCGAGGGTCTCCCTCCTGCATCTCCGAGGGTCTCCCTCCTGTGTCTCCGAGGGTCTCCCTCCTGTGTCTCCGAGGGTCCCGCCTGCATCTCCGAGGGTCTCCCACCTGCGTCTCCAAGGGTCTCCCACGTCTGTCTCTGCGGGTCCCGCCTGCATCTCCAAGGGTCTGGCCCGCATCTCCGAGGGCCTCCTCCTGTCGTGCGAGCCCGCGGCCTGCAGAATTGTCAGCCTGGTGCGTCTCCGCGGTCTCCGCGCCTGTGCCTCAGCCTTAGCACCACAAATGACTGTCCCCTCCGCCCCATGACCGCTGCTGGAGGCGTGCACGTGTCCCGCCCTGAGCCTTCCCTTCCCCTCTCTGGCTCTCCCCCCCTCCTCTTCCTCGTCCTCCTTTGCATCTGGCCGCCCTGGGGGACTCTGTGCAGCCGGACGGGAGACGCTGGAAATCTGCATCATTCCCAGCCACGTTTGCTCCTCGACTCATGAAATCTAGCCAATGGCGGGACATTCGTCCCAGCGCCTGTTTCAGACGCAGCAACAAGGATGGGGTTTCGTCCTCACTCATCATTCACAAACTTTCCTTTCCCCACCGAGACCGCCGGGAAGGACGTTGTAAATGACAGTCGAAGCGGCGCGCTCGCGGGGCCCGAGTGTTCGGGGAGCTGGTGTCCTCTCGGGCGGGGCCCTGGCTGGTGCCCAAGATGGACAGCGGAGAAGCAGAGACCAGGGCGAGGAGGCAGGGCCCCGCGGGTCCCTGTGCACACGGGGGTAGGGGAGCCTGAGCGATTGTCTTCAGCAAATGGCAACGCAAATGGCATTTATGGCCCTAATTTACGGAGCATTAATAGTGCTGGAGTTGGGGTAAATCATTTTACTATTGAGATTTATGTCTTGAGGGCCGAGGACTAATTTCCATAACGCATTTATGGAATCCATCTTGTCCCCGCGAGGACGAGGACGGGAGCGGGAGGAGTGTCAACAGCCTAGGGCCCCAGGGAGCCGTCCCCTCCCCACCCTGGACGTAGCTTTATTGCTCTTTCTTTCCTTCTGTCTGTGCGTCCTTCGTTCTCTTCCGGAAGAGTGTTTGCAGAAGGACTTGGGCACCAGGGGGCAAAGGACACGCCCATTGCCCTTGGCCTGGGGCTTCCTCTAGCTCAGGAGTCTGCTGGGGACCCAGAGGGACAGCTCTCGCTGGCCCAGGGCACCAGAGTGTGCAGGACGGGGACCTGGGGTTGGGCCTGCGTGTTTGCGGGTGAGGACACAGCACGGCGAGGGAGCTCTGCTGCAGACTGTCCCCACGGGGGGGCCCGGCGCTGACCCCAAAGGGGCTTGTGTAACAATGGGGAGGAGAAGGGAGGTCTGCCGGTGAAGTAGGGGCTCAGGTTTGGGGAGGCCCTCGTGACCTGTGGGACGACCGTGTATTCTGGGAAATCATCATATGGCCCACCAGGTACACGACAAGGCAGGGTGGGGTGAGCGTCCCCGGTGACGTGACAACTAGGGGACGCAGAGTGTCCATCCTGGAGGCGTGGGGGGCTGCTCTCGTGCATCCGGACTCCAGGGACGAGTCTCCCGTCACACCCGGCTCACACCATCTCCGCAGAACGTCAAGTGTTTGTTCTCCTTCTTGCTGAAGACAAAGCTGCATCTATTTTTTTTTAAGATTTTTTTTATTTGAGAAAGAGAGAGAATGAGCAGAAGACGGGGGAGGGGCAGAGGGAGAAGCAGGGACCCCTCCCCCCCCACGCAGGACTCAATCCAGGGACCCCGGGATCACGACCTGAGCCGAAGGCAGATGCTTCGCCGATGCAGCAAGCCAGGATAAACAGCAGACTCGGATTTCTCATGATTCGGGAGGTCGGACGTCCGGGATCCCGTCGCTCAACCTCTCTGTGCCTCCGTTTCTCAACCTCTGAGAATGGGATCGTTCCACGGAATGGGGCTACTGAGCAGCCTCTGAGAACGAATGGTGGGACGCACTCGGGGGTGTAGAGGAGATGTCTGTGGGGCACTCGGCATACCCCGGCAGGCGGCCAAGCCTGGGAAGCACAGGGGCCGAGTGCCCGCATGGTCGGACCAGCGTGACCGGAAACAGCTACAGCGGGGGAGGACCGCTGCGTCCTCCGACGGATGAACGGGAAACCAGAATGTGGTTCTGCGAGAGTACTGATGCTCGTACTGATACTGAGCCTTAAAAATAAGGAAGGACGCTCCACGCCTGCCCCGACGAGGAGGGAGGACATTCTGCACCTGCTACGACGAAGAGGAAGGACGCTCCACACCTGCTCTGAGATGGATGGACCTTGAGGACCTCAGCCAGGTGCAGAATGACACATCTTCATACACAGGGTCCCTAGAGGAGTCCCACCCGCAGAGACAGAGAGTAGGTGGTGGGGCCAGAGTCTGGCATGGGGGCTGGGGAGATAGTGTTACATGGGGACACGGCTTCAGTTCGGGAAGACGGAACGTTCTGGAGACGGAGGGTGGGGATATTTGCCCAACAGTGTGAACGTGCTCGGTGCCGCTGAGCTGTGCCACCGAGGATGGTTAAGGTAACGGATTCTGTGTTGTGTGTATTCTACCACAATAAAAAAGAAAACTGGGGGCGGGGAGGGAAAGCGTACATTCTTGTGGGGAAGAAAGATAACAAAAGGGTAACCCTGTCAGTGACAGAGTTCCCAGGCACGGATGGAAACTGTGAAAAGGGTCACACAGAGGAAGTGACAGGGAGCAGGTGCGGTACGCTCTGGGTGACACATGTGAGCTGACACTGAATGAGGATGAGAAGGCCAGATCCGCGAGGAGAGCATCATGAGGAAGAGCACGAGCAAAGGGCCTGGGGCAGGAAAAAGGTGCATCAGCCAGCGTGGCACGGTGGGACCCAGGATGAGGTTGGGACCAGGGAGCCCCCGTTGTCTGAGTCAGGTTGGAGATGTGGGGCTCCTCAGGAGGGAGATGTAGAGACATAGACATTTGTTTCTGGAGATGTGGGGGTTCTGTGTCACTTGTCACTTCTCTTCTAGCGCAGGGACAAGCCCGAGCCGCAGCTGAGAAATTGCCCAGCCTGGGTCAATCAGGGGTTCCTCAATCAGGGTGGGGGGTTCCCCGACGCCGAAGCCAGCTTGCATTGGACACACCCTCCTCCCCATACTTGCACCTGCCCTTTCTGTGGGGTTGGACCCGTAGGAAGCACTGCCCTCAGTGTTCGTTCATACGCCTTCCGCGGGCCGGGGTGGGGAGAGGGGAGTAAATGTGCGCACTTGAGCATGCGGAAAGGAACGTGCATTTAATAAAGTCCCACGCTGCCGGAGCCTGTCTCGCAGGGGGAGGGACGGCGACGCCAGCGTGGGACGTGGTTAATGATTCCCCCTGATGAGTAGGTGCAGGGCGAGAGCGAGCGTTCCCTGTTATCGCTGACACATTTATTAAATTAAGGGAGCAAGTCAAGCCTGCAGGAATAAAGCATCATTTTTATGCTGTTTACACATTACAGGGTCCCAGGGGACTCCTTATTGGGGGTTATAAATGCATCAGGCTCCGTGCGTGAACCGGATGATGGCAGCGTCTCCGAGCAGACGTGGATTAATTGATTTCTAATGGAATATGCACGGGGCCCTTGCGTGTGGCTCTGTAGGGCACCCTCTCCAGGCGGAGGACAAGGGCCTGCACACACGGGGAAACTAAATCAAGCACGTCTGTCCTGTGGCTCGTTTAACCCTCTGCTTTCGTGACAGGGGCCGTGGCTCTGGCGGGGGGGTGTCCCTGGGGCCCGGCCCGTCTGGCAGGTCATTATCCGTGTCCCGCGTGTTTGAGAACGTGCTCCGGTATTTCGGTACAGATGCCCAATTGTTCCTTCCTCTCAGAAGTATCTGATTTTTATGGAATTAAAATAAAAGGCACGTTTCTGAATAGGTAGAGCTGGGAAAAGCACACGGGCCCATCTTCCTGTCTTAGAAGTTTCCTGGTTGCTCCGTGGGCAGACCGCGGCTCAGTTCCCAGACCGTGCACAGACGGTCGCTCTAGCCGTGGCTGCAGTAGGTGTTGGCACAAAAGCTCGCCACGAACAACAGCTACACTGTATCCCTTCCTGATTTCTACACTGCCAGCTCTGCTTCGGTGCTCATGCTCCGTGCTGGGAAGCGTGAGACCACCGGGGAAGGCACGGCGGCAGCGAATGGGAGGGGGCCGGGCAGGCAAGTGTGTGTTCCCGGAGGGCAGAGCCAATGAAGAGTCTCTACCATCTGCCGTCCACATGCCTTCCTGTCTGTCTATGGTGTTTGTGTGTATGTGGGTCTCTACCTACGAACTTATGAATCTATTATCTATGCATCCAACCTGATACCCATGAATCCATCCCTGCATCTATCCTTACATCTATCTATCCACCCATCCCTGCATCTATCTATTGTCCATCCATCCATCCATCCATCCATCCCTACATCCATCCATCAATCCATCTA
>ML093042.1:0-11937 GCA_003697995.1 Taxidea taxus jeffersonii | reverse complement strand
CCCTGGATGGTCCTGGGTCTCCTTGCTGCCTCCTGGATGGACTTGGGTCTCCTCACCTCCTCCTGGATGTTCCTGGGTCTCCTCCCCTCCTCCCTGGATGGACTTGGGGCTCCTTCCTCCTCCCTGGCAGAGACTCGGTTCCACTGGTTTCCTGTAAAGGAATCCTTACCTTTCGGGCTCTCCTTTTTCAGTAAATGGGGTAAAAGGACGGGGAGAGGGTGTGTGGGCAGCACACCCCCACGGCAGCTTTCTGAACAGAGCGTCTCATTGGGCAAGGTCTGTCCCGGGGCACCATCCCTGGGGTCCTAACCCTGCTGGAGCTCGGCACCTGCTGGTGGAAGGTCCCGGCCAGCACGAGGCACACGCGTGAGGGGTCACGTGGCCGACGTGTGTGTGGAATGTGTGCGGGCCCAGGTGGCCTCTCTTCCATTTGCTCAGTCCCTGGCTCCTGTCGTGTGTGTTGTCCTGCTCCCGCCGCCGCGCCAGGAGGCCTTCTAGAAACGGTGCGGTTCTGAACCACCAGGGAAGGTTATCCCAGCGGGCGATCCTTCTGGTCCCCTGGCTGCCCTTCCTTGCTGCATCTGCGGCTTCTGGGCGAGTCCCCGCGAGATTTCCTGGTCCGTGCCGTCAGCGGTTCACGTGGGAAGTGACGTTCGCCCCTCGGTGACACGGCGGCAGGGACCCGCCTAAAGCAGACGCCGCATCTCAGTGACCTGCCCACTGAGCACGGGAACACGAGTGGATTGCGTTCCTCTTACCCATAGTCTTCAAAATGCAGAGAAACACAAGTTTAAAAAAAATTGGGCTTTTCCAAGACCGACATATTTGAAAAAAATTATTGACATGTTTGTTCCCCCCGCCGAGTCCTGAACGTCACGCCGCGTGCCCCTGGCTGGCGGGACCCCTACCCATGACAGGTGCCGTGGCCCGTGTCCTTCTCCCAGGTAAGCGGGGACCTGAAGTTGCACTGTTGAAGGCTTTGCTGGTCTTCGAACCTGCAGTGACTTCTGGCCAGTCCCCCATGGCTCCGAATACTTGCTCCGTTGGTGCGTACTTGGCCTCTTGGTTTCTTTGTGTCAAAACGTCCCAAGTCTTGTTCTGGAGAACTCTTTCGTGGTTGGCAGCATGTTTCTGTGGGATGCATTTGTCACGGCCCTGCGTCCCGTGTCCTCGGCACGGAGTGGCCTGGAGCCACCGTCCAGAGGCCACGCGGTGAAGGACATCGTGATTGCAAAATGGGTTTGTGACGTGTGTGGTGACGGAAAATCCGCCTCATTTCTAGCTTTTCCTGGTGCCCGACCTGGACCAGAGTCACAACGTCACATGCATAGAGACAGGAGATAGTCGGGCAAGTGCACAGAGGCTCGATAGGGTTCCCCTTTTAAAACCATTGGTGTTACTGGTCCTACACACTCACTGTGTGGCTAAAGCACATGAATAGCCTTGCTTTTTTATTTTTCATATAAGATTACGGAAAGCGATAAAAGACAATGTGTGCCTCCTAAATTCAAAGAATCTCTGGTTTCTTTAGCTTTGGTTTCTCCGCTGCAGCGGGGAGACAGCTGCTGCCGTAGAGACCGAGGACTGTTGAGAAGAGACACCATCCTTATCTGTCATGCTACAGGGGCTCTAACCTGAGCCCACTGGGGAATGATCCGGGCGGCACCTAGAACCTGCCGGGCTGCACCTGGGACCCGCCAGGCTGCACGTGGGACCTGGCAGGCTGCAGGCAATGCATCCCCATCAGAGGGAATTCTTTCCAAGCGTGTGGAACAGAGACATGCAGATGCCCACAGCACACCCTGTTCCTACAGCCCACTCCCAGTCTGGAGACCGTGCACGCAAAGGCCAGCCCTTTCTGCACCCTCGGTGCCCTGGACCCAGTTCTCGTGTCTCCCCAAATTATACATGGAGCCGTAAATCCCAGTGCAATGAGATTGGGGGTGGGGTGGGGAAGGGGATGAGGTCATGCCGGTGGGATTTGTGTCCTCGTAAGAAGAGACACGAGGGGTTCTGCCTCGTGTCTATATGCAGCCTGCCTTGGGAGGGTTCCAGGAGGGGGTGCTTGTCCGTTCGCCACCTTCACTGTCCCCCCACCCTCGGACCTGCAGCCTCACCTTCTCTCCGCGGCGCTGGGGGGTTGGATCCCTTAACTGCCTTAGCAGAAGAACAGGAAGACGCAGCTGGAGTCTTCCCGAGCCCAGTTACGGGCGAGCACTTAGGGCAGGCGAATAGACTGTGGGAATACGACCCGATTATTGCCCCGAAGGTCGGGAGGAGTGCCGGGGGGCGGGACGTGACCCCCAGCAGCGTCTCAGTGCAGCAGGCTGTGAAGGGACCGCCGGCCCCTGCGGCCCGGAAATGCTCTCTGCAAAGCGGAGACGACGTTCCCACATCCGAGAACCAGCCGCCGTCGGGTAACAACTCAGACCTTTCTCAGCCCCTCCAAGGAGACCCGCCGTGGGCACGCGCTCTCCCTCCCCTTCCCCTGTCCAGCGCCGGGCAGCCAGGAACCCCGCTTCTGGCCGTGCATTTCCCCGTCGTGCACATTTTGTCTCAGTGGGATCGTGCACGATGGGGCCTCGTGTGTCTGCTTCTCCCCCCGAGGCTCGCGTCTTCAGGATCTGTCTGGGGGGCGGCACGGGCGAGCTCGTGTTGGAATACGTGGTTCCGATCTGGGGTGCAGGGTCCTAGCGCGGGGTTGCGGCCTCACGCTGATCCCGTGGTTGGGCTCCCGTGGAAGGCACGTGCTCAGAGAAAGGGATGCTTCCTGCGCTGTTTGCAGAACACCTCTCTTGCGCTGTTTGCAGAGCACCCACAGCAGAAACATCGAGTTTTCCTTGACTTATTTTTCCCAGAGAGAGACAAATTAGGGGAGCATCGAGGGCAGGAATACCTCAAATCAGCCTCTTAGGGGAGTGACGGCATCTAACAGGCCAGGCCTGTGGGTGGGGGAATGCCAAGGCGGTTGGGGCTCGCAGCGTCGAGGAGATGGTCATGCCTGCTGTGGCCCTTCCTCCTCTCCTGACTGCTGGACCACAGGCCGGGGGTCAGCGTCTCCCTGTGACACAGGAGCCTGGCCCGGGGGCGCCTCAGCCGTGGAATCCTTCCCCGCCGAGCTCCAAACTCCCAGCCCACCTGCACGGACCCTCTCTGGGCTGTGTCTACACCCTTTCCTCTTTCCTGGCCCGGACCCCAGAAGGGCCACACCGCCCTGCAGGGCTCTCAGGGATCGATGAGTGAGTGGGGTCCTTTGGTCCTTGCCTCCCCCAATAAGATACCCAAATCCCACCGATTGACCCTCTCCTTATCCTGCTTCCTCTGCTCTGATTGGCCTCATCAGCTCATCTTGGAAGCTGCAAGGATTTCTGTAGTCCGTTCTGGTCCCTGTCCCCACCCCCACTGAATTATTTGCTATTGCCCCCTTCCAGGGGTTGGGGGATGGGTTGGGGGACGTGGAAACTCACTGAAAGAACGGTGCCCACCCCCCTTGTTGGAGGCATTGATCTCCATTGTGCAGACCCCTTTGCATGAGATACAATACCTTTCCTCTACTCTCTTAGGTTCCGCGTCTGGGGCCTGCAAATGAAACTGGTAAGATCCAGATCAACCGGAAGAAAGCCTCACAATGTGTTCACGGGTCCAGTTGGGTGGGGTGGGGGGGAGAAGCTTCATAGAAAAGGAAGTAAAGACCCAGAGAGGTGGTCAGACGGGGAACATATATATCATTTTTAACAAAGGGAGATACATCTGTGAACACAGAATACTGAAGGAAAAGGGGTTTTTGTGGAAATTGTGGGAAGGTAACCTTGGAGGAAGTTCATGGAAACGAAGGGTATTTAGGGAGGTTAGTTATGCAGACTCCAGTCTGCATCCTGTTTACTAGGTCAGCAGGGAGATGCCTTCACAGATCTAAGTTTTTGCCTTGTTTTCAGGCAGATGGGGGATGGCACAGACCTTTTCCATATCTGCTGGTTCTCAGTTGCTTCTCTTCCAAATGACCTTCACGGGCAAGTGGCCTATTCTGGGAGGTACACTCTGTTTCCCTTCACCTTGTGTGTTGGGAAGGGCACTGGAGTGACCGCCTGCCTCTGCTTTAGGACAGTGCGGACCCCAGTGTGGGAAGGGGCAGAGCTGGTGCCTTGGCCAAGCCCGGGTCCCTGCTTGGGACGGACGGTGCAGACACGGGTCTGTGGGGTGTCCCGGGCACTGACCTCACCCACAGACTTGAAGGGTGTGGGACACTGCCATGGGGACAGCAAGCCTTTGAGACCTAAAATCTCCTGTGAGCAGAGCACTTCGGACAGCTTTGTCCTGAGGATAATGAGGTCACTGGCAGGAAGGGCATGACCCTACATGGGAGCCCACATCACCCACATTCAGAGCCTGGCCAGCAACCGGGGTGCTGGCCTACGAGCATGTCTGCCTGATCTGCACGTGAGAAGACCCTGGCAGACCCTTCTGGGTCAGCCTGTCTGCAGGTCGAGGGGCCGGGAGTCGGGATTCCTGGCTCCTTTCTTTTCAGGGGGCTCACCCTGGTCCCACCAGGTACAGTGGGAGCAGGAAGCATGTGGTGCTTATGAGACACACCGGCCTTGTAGCTGTCGGTTCGGGGTCAGCATCGAGATTAACGGAGATCCAGGCGGGGACTCTGGAAACCCTGAGACAAGGTCCAGCGGTTGGGAGCCAGGCATCCAATGAAAAGAAGGGGCAGAGGTGGTCACAGCAGGGACGGGACCCTCCTGACATCCAGGACATCCAGGCCCAGAGGACGGTGCAGACATGGAGACGGGGTGTCATGGGTGTCATGGGAACTCCTGCAGGACGGACAGGACCCTGCTGATGTCTTGGCCAGAGGATGGTGCAAACACGGGGACATGCAGTGTCCCACGCACGGTGGACATGGGGACTCCTGCAGGATGGACAGGACCCTGCTGACGTCCAGGCCCAGAGGACAACGCAGACATTGTAACTATAATCAGCCAGGTCACATCCGGCCTCCGTCCACGTCGGTTGAATTTGTGTTCCTTGCGGTGTGAGTGACCACTGAGCCATAAAGTCTGTGTCTGTGCCCCTTCTCCCGGGCTGGGCTCTGTGTTTGCAGCGTCCGGTCCCCAGGTCCCCCACCCCCACTCACACTGAACACACTGCGGTCCCATCCTGGGGTTCCTGCATCGGGCACCTGCCCACGGTGTACAACAGGCACTGACTGTGTGTTCGCCACGCAGACGACGCCCGATTTTATACATATCCGAAAATCGCTGATTTTTACGTGCACTGCTACGGGACGCTCTGTCTCTGGTTCCGGAACACTCTCCCCTTGGGCACGGAGACCCCATCCCTATGACAGGTGTCCGCTCTCTGTTCCCGTTTGTGGCCCAGTCACGATCCCCCGCGTGCATGGACCTGTGGGTCTGGGGGCAAAAAATCCAACATTTGAGAAACATCGTCGTCAGTCTCGCTCCGGGTCTTTCTGCTTCGATCTCCAAAATGCCTGCCGGCTGGGAGGGCCCACGGCTGCCCTGCCAGATTCAAGGAGAGCCTCGTACCGTGTGGACGGCACAGGGAGGGCAGTCCTGGGGGACGCCGGGACCGCCAGCTCCCACGCCGGCCCCGGGGCAAGGTGTCCCCGAGCGCGTCGCCCACCGCTGGCCCCGGACCCCCACGGGTCCGCGTAGAGCGGGCACACGGCGGCGGCCGCGTCTGTCCGTGTCTTTGAAGACGGCGGCCGGCCACCTCGGCCGGGGAGCCCGTGTGACTTTATTTAGCAAAACACAGCTCTCTTCTGACCTCCTAATTAATAAGATTAAGGGCTGCGGTCTGTGCGCCTCACACGCAGGACGGCGGGGAGACCCTTCTGCATGTTAATGCCCGGCTCGAGCCCGGGGTGGGGGTGGGGGAGCCCGCCGGCCGGGGCGGACGGGGGCGTGTGTGTGTGTGTAAGGGGGGACCAGGCGGATGACAAAGAAGACGGGAACATAACAAATCACAGCTGAAACAAATCACCATCGTCCCTGTTTTTAAATTATTATATTTCTGGGGAATTTCAGCCCGTTGCATGAAAAGGAAGACGGTGGATCCGTGGGGCTTTGATAGTCAGGTTATGCTAATAATGGGGGCTCATGTAAAATGCATAAGGTGTGTGTTTCTAAGGGAGAGGATTGCTCATAATTACTCCGTATACCTCATTCCGAACGGATGCATAAAGACCCCTTTACATCACAGCCTAATTACTTATAGACAGTTGAGCACAAAATTACTTTCATCTGCTCGAACATGTGGAGGGAGTGAGAGTCAACCTGTACGTTCCGCAACAGCTGGCTGGCACCGCGGAAAAGAAGGCCCGTGTTGTTCGCGGCTGATTGCAAAGTGCTTTTTCTGATAATTAGATCGATTAAAGACAGACGTGGGCTGCGAAAGTGAACAAAAATTGGAATAGGGTGAATCACAAAGAGGAAGCGGCCGGGTCTCGGGTCTCTCTCGGTCTCTCTCGGGGCGGTCGTGCTCGGAGGACCGGTCCCAGAAGTGACGTGTTCGGACCCGGGTTCCGGCGGGGACTCTCCGTGGATGAGGCCCCGCTTGCTGATTCTGGGCGCCTACGTCGCAATGATGGTTTTGCCCGCGTCTCCCGCGAGCCTTTCGAGTGCACACGGGAGAGACAGCTCCGGGGGACATGGGCCTGTGCTGGTTCACGCGGGAAGGAAAGTCCTCTCCCGGAGGCTGGAGCAGCGCTCGGTCCCTGAGCACGACCCAGGGATCCCGGGGCATCTGGGACGTGCTCAGAGGTGCGAGTGCAATGTTCCATTTAACTGAAGCCTCGTGGCCCGTGGGGCAGGACCGCGCCGCCCGCTGCACAGGCCGCTGAAGAAGCGGGGGACGCGGGCTCAGTGCCGAGCCGGGCAGCCATGAGCAGCGCTGGGTACGACCCTGGTTCATTCTCCTGGTGCCCAACACGGGGCGTGCAGTGGGTGCTGCTCCTGGAAGCGGGCTGCGGGGGGCCTCTTAAGACCCGGCTGTCCTCGGTCCGTGTGGACGTCCCTCCTCCGGGTTGGGGCTGTGTCCCTGTCTCCAAGGGTCTGGCCCCCATGTGCTCCCTGCGTGGTTGCAAAGGGGACGCCAGAGTCGGGCAGAGGGAGTGGACACACCGGCCGGCTGCCCCTGTCATGGGCTGGAGGATGCGGGCAGCGTCCAGGAATCAAAGCTCAGCCTGCAGCACCGCTGCCTTGGGACGCGGACTCCATGCTGAGCTCGCTCCCGGGGGCTGCTCCGGCTCCTGGCGCCCCTGTCCCCTTGCCCAGGACACGTGTTCCCGCCGGCCAGGGGCTCCACTGATCGCTAATAATCTAATCCGTGTGAGAGACCCGCGGAGCCCATTCCCCGGGAGTCGCGAGCGATCGATATAGTCTGCGAAATGAAGAGTGTGTAGGAAGCACACTAATAAGAGGAAAGGGAGCGGACCCTGCGGGTTTCATTTAGCGCTTCCCGCAGCGCCCGCGTGGCGAAGCCTCAGCGTAAAGCCATTTCCCGGTTAACCCCGGCGGAGGCGCGCCCCGTGCGCGGAGGGTGGCCCGGTCAGTCCGCGCCGGGGACGATGGTCGCAAGCCCCAGATGCGCTCGTGGAACGCGGCGGGGCACGAGGAAGATGCCCGAGGCCCTCGGCGGAGGCCCCGAGGACTCCAGATCTCGCGGCGTGTGCAGGCGGGCATGTGCGCAACGAAGCCCCGTGGACCCCGCTCCCAGGCAGCGCTCGTGAGAAACCCAGTCGAGAGACCTTGGTTGGCCAGCAAGGGCCGGGACAGCACGCAGGACGGAAGGTGCGCCCGCCAGACACGCCCGGTGGCCAGGTGTGGCTCTCTGGGCATTCATTCTATGCCTCGGCCTCCCTGGCCGCTGCTGCCCGAGCTGGACACGATCTCAGACACAGGTGCGTCTGTGAGAGGGTTTCTGGAGAAGAGGAGGCTGGGAATGAGCCGATGGAGTAAGGCGGACGGTCTTCCGCGGCGTCGGTGGGCCTCGTCTAATCAGTCGAAGGCCCGGCTAGCATAAGACGTAGAGGAAGAAGGCGGCGCATTTCCGCGCTGCCCGCCTGCTTGAGGTGGGGACCCATGGGACACATTCGCATTGGAACGCGCGGCACGGACTCCCCCGGGTCTTGCTTGAGCTTGAGGACGGCAGCTGTGGGACTTCCCAGTGTCCCGGAGCAGTTTCTCCAACTTAGCCCATCTCTCCGAAGCGCTCCACTGCCCCCATGTAACCGGGAACAAGGGACGCCCCCTCCCCCGCTTGGCCTCCCCAGTGGGGAATCCGCTTTATTCGCCGGATCGGAGACAGGGAGGGTCAGCGCGTGGACCCGGGAGTTGTCAGACCGACCTCCTGTTCGCGCAAGAATTCTCCGCAGGATTCCTGGAGCGAGCTGCCGATGTCCGACCTCGGGAAACAGATTTGGGTTCTTCCGGTCCCTTCCTGAAAGCCGCACCTGTGTGCTTCCTAAGGAAAACTCGGCAGACAGGAAAAGGGAGGGAGAAGCGGCTCTTTATCCCGCTAACGTTCTGCGTGCGTTTCTTATACATATAATTTTTTTTGCATAGTTTTAGAAAGTTCGTCTTTTTAGGATTTTCTTTACTGGAGAGCGGGGGAGAGAGCAAGGGCGGGGGGATAGAGGGAGGGGGAGAAGCAGACTCCACCCCCCTCCCCCCTGAGCGAGCGCGGAGCCTGATGCAAGACTCTGAGCCGAAGGCAGAGCAGGCAGGTGACAATTTTTTAGTATAAAAAAGCACATTTTCCGCACCATTTCTGGGAAGCACGTATCTGGGTATCTGGGAGTGAGACAACGTGGAAGGTCTGCTCAGCCCCTGGCCGCCCGTGTGCCCAGCCAGGGAGTCTCTGTTTCTCCTCCCGGGGGGGGGAGGCAACTGGGATGGGGGCAGGGCTCCAGGGCAAGGGTCCCCAGGACAGAGGGCCCGGGCTCCACCTGCCAGCAGCCAGCTGTATGGGTTTTGCGGCTCAGGGGACAGACAGCGGGAAGCACACCGGGGACAGCAGGTCTCGTGGCTGTCGTGCAGCTGATGAGAACGTGACACGGGCTAGGCAGACCAGGACACATGGAACCCACTCCCTGTGGCTCTGTCCCCAGCTCTCCAGGGGCCTGCCGTCTAGGCAGGGGTTCTTTGTCGCTGGGCCTGTGAGGTCTGTCCGCGGACAAGGGGATGCCAGCCCTCGGCACCTCCCTGTTCTCAATCACACGGCACCTTCAGCTGCGAGACAAAAGACAGTCGGGGTTTCTGTAGCACAAAGGGATTCCCCAGAAAGTCCAAGGCTCCCCAGTCTTGAAAGGCACATGGACGGAGTCTGGGGTTGAAAGGTGTCACCCCACCGACAATTTATGTGCACCGGAAAGCTCTCACTAGAACCTTATTTGGAAATAGGGAGAAGAAGGCCAGTCGGTGCTTCGGGAGAGAGGCATGGACCCAGCCCGTGTTCTTCTGAGCAGGACAAGGAACGGGTTCTTCTGAGCAGGACAAGGAACGGATTCTCTCCAGGGGTCTCCGGGAGGAACCAGCCCCAGCCCCGCCTGGCTCTCAGAGTCCCAGCTTCGGCTTTACTGGATCTCAGCCTCTCAGCGTCCCGGACCAGGAGAGAACACATGTGGGTTACAGAAGCTGCTCGTCTGGGATGACTCAGGACACCCCGGGTGGAGTCGCACGTGCAGGAACGCTGGCTTCGGGGAAGAGAGGGAGCCAGCAGGTGTCACGGTGAGCCTCTTGGGAGCCGGGTGCCTCTGACCAGTCACACCGGCACGGGTCAGCGCTCCCTTGTTCATTATTCCGTTCTCGTGCTTCTCCTGGATCATGCCTTTACAGACTGTGTGCGCCATGTTGCCTTGGGTGACGTCAGAAAATTTCCTGCAGACGCAGTTGTACCATGCGGATAAAGGGGTTTTCCAGAAAGATGGAAAATGGTGAGGGGCTTTCTACCTATGAGTGAGTTTCCCGCCTGGCGAGATGATTCCGATGCCCACTTGGAGGGAGCCATCTGCTCTCCTGTGTTTGCTTCTGGGTTTCCCCAAAGCATTCCCACAGACGCCCTTGCACAGCTCTCCCCCGACGTCTTTGGAGAGAAACCTTTTTTTCCCCCTTCAAAGTGACTTTATTTTTTAGTACGATTTAGGGTTCACAGCAAAGCCACGTGGAAGGTGCAGAGGTTGAGACAGAACCACTTTGATGGTGATCACAACTCTGCCCCCCGTCCTGGCATCTCAGCCAACGCAGCCGAATGTGTGGTGACATGTTTTCTTCCTTCCGTGGTTAGCATCGGAGACAAAGCCGGCTGGATTAGGGCCGCCCCACGCGGCGCGGAGGGAGTGTAATCAGTATTTAATCAGTATTTACCATTAGCGGATTTCATCGTGAAGTAGGGTCAGCTGTGGTATTTTTAGCAGAGAACGCGGAGACAGAAGGTTATGTGACCTCGCGTGTCATGACGGTACTACGGATCTCCCGGAATGAGGTCTTTCTGGACCAGGAAAGGAAAACAAGGGGGAAAGAGAGCGATTCTTTTGTTTCGGGGCGGGGGAGAATAGGCTTGTGCTCTTCGGAACTGGTCAGCGCTTGGGGACCCCCTTACCGCAGAAGGGACGTAAGGGTTCTGGGTGCCCAGCCCTGGGGCCCTGCAGAGTGGAAGGAGACAGGGATGGGGCTCAGAGGCTGAGTTTGGGATGCTCCCTACGTGGGTGCAGCTGAGAGAAAGATGTGTGCATGGGGCTGTCAACATGCCCCTGAGTCAGGAGTCACCCCTGGGCAGCCCCCTGCTGACCTGCCCTCTGCTTGAGGTATTTAATAAAGTTTTATTGGCACAGGGTCCTGCCTGTGTTTGCAGGGAGCCTGGGCTGGTTCCCTGCTGTTGGGGGAGGGTAGAGCGCTTGCCAGGGATGCAAAGCCGAGCAGACCACCTTTGAGGCCCTTTGCACCATATGTGAGCCCTCACCCTGGTCTAAGCGGTGTTTTGTGGTCAGCTGGGTCCTGACTAAGGGACTGGTGGGTTATTTCTCTGTTAAAAGGGCACCATTGCCCCTGGGGGCAGGGAGAGGGTCCCCAGACCTAGAGGAACGTATTCTCTCCGTGGCTTTGAAATCTGAGCTCACCGGATTTTTCAGCACCTCCGGGGGCCTTTGCAGGACAAAGGCCGGTTGGAAAGAGGTAGAAAGGAGGGCGGGTAGTCCAGGGGGCTCTTTTGTGATGGCCCCGTCTGCTCTGTAGGGAGCCCCAGGGGAAGAGGCTTCAGGACCCTCTGGACACACCAAGGAGCTGCCATCCGAGGCAGGTCTCAGGGAGGGGCTTCGTGCAGCCCCCTCCCCAGATTCCTACATTCCAGGCTGCTCTGCTCTTCAGCTCCCGGACTTAAGCCCACCACACTTTGTCTTGGAAGTTTTTCTTTTTGGCTTACTTGAAACAGATCATTTCTGCTGCTGTTTTGAGGAGAAATCTCTCACTATATGGGCTACACTTTTTTCTCCTCTCTGTTTAAAAAAGTTGTGCTAAAATATATGTAACAAATTTTGCCATTTTAATCCTTTCTCAGTGTATAATTCTGTGCACTAGGACAGTCATGGTGTCGTGCAAACCATCACCACCACTTTGTGTTTGTAAGGTTTTGGGGACAACCCAAAGAGAAGCTCTGTATGTGCTGACAGGCACTCCCTGCGGCCCTCGTCCTGCCCCCCTTGGTAACCTGTAACCTAGTTTCTATCTTTATGGATTTTTCCATTTTGTGCATTTCATATAACTGGGATGATGAAGTGTTTGTCCTTCGATGTCTGGCTTCTCTCTCTGAACATCATGTCCCCAAGGTTCACCCATGTGGAAGCAGGGGTTAGCATGTCCTTTCTTTTCAATGGGGGGTCATAGTCCTTATTCAATGGATCCATCCTGTTTCCCATCC